>QXVZ01019338.1:0-28614 GCA_008931825.1 Phallusia fumigata | reverse complement strand
TCTGGGGTTAAGGAAGCTCTTCCAGCAGAGCAGTAAAGAGGAACAAGAGGCTGAAGATGCTTTGGTAGACGGTGATCGACGGGTTAGCAGTTGTTCCTTTATCAACGTTGCTTATCAAAACGAAACGTCTACCGGCTTGGAAGACATTGAAACGCTACGAAAGGTAAGAGACATTTTTTAACATCAGCAAACATATTGCTAATGTACATAATTAACGGTTTTAAAAAGTCTTGTAATCCTTTAAGCATTGAAGCAACAGTGTTTTTCCAAAAGTAGGAAATGTTTTGCAAACAAGCAATGGCTTGTATCTGCTTCTTGAACCTATTGCCAATATTTGATGATAAGTCAACATGTTTAACACACCTTCATTTTACCTTTAATTTAAAACACTGTTAAAATGTTGAGTCAGCTTATTCACTGTTCAGATCCACGTGCCCAAGCTGCTTGTTTAATTACAGCTCAGTTTGTAGATTTTTCCCCCAAAACTGGTTATTAGGTTGAAACCCATTCGGCTTTGTGTGTTCAAAAACAAGGTATTTCCCAATAAAACAGAGAGCTTTGTTCAGACTTCTCCATTTTCTTTTGAGCAAAGATACCGCCGCATATAGCGGACACAACGATATTTAAAGTTTAGACAAAAGTCAGCATTTGATAAACAAAAGCTGTTTTTCACGGGACTCGAACCCGGAACTCCCCGATCTGTTTCATGTCGTTTTTACAGAGGTCAAGTGCCTTTGACCTTTAGGCCAAGTATTGTAGCAAAAAAAGCATAAAAATTATACTGTACAAACTAAAACAACATAAATATAAAAACATACAAAAAAATGAATCAAAATAGTTTGCACAGAAAAGATCGTGTTGATTTTCAACGTCAATTGTCCCTGTAAACAATTTCCTACGCAATGCAATGCTCGGCTGTAAATAGTCCATTTAAAAGCCATTCAAACAAAGACGTCTCATCTACCTTTTTTCCGGTAATCATGCAATGAAACGACAAAAGATTCAAAGTCCTTTTTTCCTACCTCGTAAACTGGGTCATATTTGGTCGTATACATTCGCAACAACAGATACCATCAGCGCCGGCGCGATATTTCGCTTGTTCAGTGACACATTGTTTTTCCCACGGCAAATCAACCTGCGCCACCCGTCAATAAATCTCACTTCACACAATGCGTTGTTTACTCGCATGACATTAAGATATGAAACAAAGTCCATGTCTTCTGTCACAACAGGCTACTGTGGCGGTTTTTGCTTGGCTGTTGATGCAAAAGTCTTTGCAATACGGTTTGGAATACTTAAAGCGAGTTCCTGGATGCAAACGGTGCAGACGTTTGAACAGTCGTTTAAAATCTACACGAAACTCGATTTTAAACATGCATGCTGCGTTATTAAATCTTATACTTGCGTTTCAATATGGTTAATAAGGGTGTCTTACCCACCTTAGGCAATCTGTATACATGTTGTCACTCTTGAAAGCACTTATCTGCAATCAGCTTAAAGAAACTCTTAATTGTGCATAATATACATTCTCCCTTCAAATTGTTGACATCAGACACGAAGGCCCACTGCTGATTTCTTTCCGATTTATCGTCAGCCGTGAAAATGTTAAAAACGCTCTTGCGAGTTTCACTAACAAAACGCTTTTAACTACGGTTGATTGCGTAAAGCTCGTTCCGAACTCACTTAGTGTGTGCGTATATGATCGTGGTGGACAATATTCCCAATCCGTTTGACAACCTGTCGCCTACGATGGGCCTTTCGACGACGCTTTGCTTGCTTCTCCAAACAAAAAACCCCTTATTTATTGATCTTTTGCGCTTCAGATTGCTCATATAGTGTTGCCGCGATCTTGGTAACCCATTGCCGCGCGGTTTAATTAATCTAGGCGCCTCGAGAGTTGTTAATACAGCCTTAGATTAGTTGACGGCTCGACCTTACTTGACGACTTAGTATTTGCTGTTAAATGCTGACCCTGGAATGGTTTGTGGTTTGTCCCATTACTTCGCTGTATTGCAGCGTATAGTGTCTGCATTCTTTATGCAGTGGCCTGTATTTCAGCATCGCTCACCGATTTGTCTATTAGGACTGCGCATTCCTACTGAAAACGGTTACCTAAACGTGTATCATTAAAACGTAAAAAAACACAGAATTTGTATGTAGTGAACACATTTTGTTGCAAACGTTTCGACAATCGCTCTTGTAACCATCAGTAAAATGTCAAAGGTGCATTAGTGCAGAAATCGTCCTGAACCACGAGTGCTTAATACAGACGATTCCAGTTTCGGTTAAACTATAATAGGGCTGAAGCTTGCAGCACACTCAAATCAGTCTGTGTATTTCTTATTACGAGTAAAAATGCATTCACGGTATACTAGTTTCACTGGAAATTACGTTTTTCGTTAAGCAAGTCATCTTATGTTCCCATGTGTATAACTTGTTTCATAACACTTGATGCCTAAAAAAAAGAAACCCGTTTGTAATATATGAAAAACGTGCTGGAAATTGCATAATTTGCACAGAATTTTGCAGCCAAATTTACTAATGCACTATGTGCAAAAATTTAATTTACTTGAGCAAGTAACTTAAGCGACATTGCCCCAAACCAATGGATCCCCTAATTAAAGTCACCAAGTTCAAAAAATAAGAAAATAATGGAACTGCAATGAGACAGGCTCGACTTTGTATGAGCACAACAGGCTTTGGTCCTCCCACCAAGGATAAAAATAAATAAAAAACAAACAAACAAATGGAATAAAGCAGAAAATGTGGAAATAAAATCAGATTTCGGCATACAACAGGACGACGGATATACTGTGAGCATTGTGCATAGTCAACTACGATAAAAACATACCTCTACATGATTTTCCCACCTTAAATCACTAAATGCGCTATAAAAAAGCTCACCACATGCTACTCATGTTTGCCAAAGGTGTACATTGACACATTCCAAACAACTTTCATCTCGATTACATTTCCCAACGTTTGACATCACTGTGACCTCAAAGAAACGCAAATTTAGACGTCATAACGGCTTCTGTATTGGGATGCCTCAAAGTATAGTGACGCACAACGATTGAAACGCGAAAGATCTGGCCCAAAAGGCCAGAATTGGCGCCAGACGGAACGTCAAATAGATTTTTCGACGACCCCTGTGTAAATCTGACTTCAGGACCAAGTTGTGTGTGTTTATTTCTCGCCGTGAAGGCGCAATAGATATCTGTTTGTTGAAGCGTAGGACTTCATATAAAGGGAGCCTTGGCTTCATTTCGCCGACTATTTGCCAGATATGCTGCTCAGTTGCCAACCGTTGGAGTTGTAGTTCTCAAGCGGTTTTCATTCCCCGTAGGAAATCCAGGAGCTGGTCGTGCTGAACAAAGCTGATCCGAAAGAGAGTCATTTGATTGAGGAAAGACAAGCTTCTATTGAGAAACTGATTGCAGCAAATCCCAATATGTCGCTCTCCCGAGCATGGACAAGTTTGCTGCACGACTACAGGTCCCCTCTGGTAAGTGGCTGTTTCGTTTTATGTTTTTTGTTTGTTGTTGTATTTTAGCAATTTTGTTCAGAACAAGGACTGATTGGTTGTCGTCGTACTAAGTTGCGTGGTGCCTTTTAAAACAGAAACAAAACCTTTTTAAAAATTTTATTTAATGGCGTTGCCAATTTTACAATTTTAAAGCTTTTTGCAATGCCTTTAAGTTACTCACGAAACACAAAAAACGAATTGATAACGATTATTTCAAATAGCACAAACCGATTTACTTAGAAATCTGTATTTTTAGTAAGTGTTGAACAGGCTTCTGTAAATCAAAAATTAAAATAAGCCTGAAAAAATAAATGGAATAAGTAGCATTAGCCATGTTGCATTTAGTGCAGTATATCAATTACGTAACAGTTACAAAAGTATTGCACATTGGGCTTTACAAATTAAATTTACGGAATATCCGTAAAATAAAAAATTCTCTCACAAGTTTTGTTTGTTCCTCTGTGAGTTTGTTTGTCGTGTGGAACAAAATCAGATTTTTGTGCTTATTGGCTATCGGGATGTCTTTCTTGCCTTTGTTACAACAAAAATTGTATCTGTCTGTGACTGTTCTTGAATCAAATCGCCAAGGACGTTTTTTTGGTCAAAACCCTCTTTTTATCTAAGCGTTAATCGCATTTACCTAAATGNTGTTCTTGAATCAAATCGCCAAGGACGTTTTTTTGGTCAAAACCCTCTTTTTATCTAAGCGTTAATCGCATTTACCTAAATGTTACTCTTGGTTAAGAACTGACCCTACCTAAGCGGTCACCTTGGTTCTGCAAAATACCGCCGTTTAAAATAAAATTACTGGTATTGGATGACCTGCTGCAGCAATTATGTAATCCGCAAGATGGCAGTAAGTGCACGTAATGCGACAAAATTGCCACTTTGGCACGAACTAATTTTAGACTGAATCAGCTGGGACCGAAATTCTGGGTAAAATGAACGCGTAAAGCTGCAAAATTCCGCTCTGTGATCATGAGGTCACAGCAGTTATTAAACTGCCGGAAGTTTTTGCAAAATATTTGAAATTTTATTTCGTCATTCCTAAGTTCATGAGCTCTTCGCATTAAACCTTGGCCGGATTCAGAATTTTTTTGAAAGTGGTTGACAACTTAAAATCTTTTTGGGAAGATTTTTTAACGTTTGAAAGCGACTGCATACCCATTAAAACGTATGTATCTAATACTGGTTGTGGTTGCTTACACAAAATGCAATGGACAACTCGCTTTGTACAGACCAAATGGACCAGTGTCGGTTTTAGCACGGTTTTACACGCTTGAAGCGATCTTCCCGATAAACTCGTTAGTAAGAAACCCGCGCATATGTTACATAATTGTGTGGTTGAGCTCCTATAACTAGCAGTGGTTATGATGAAGGTTACAATACATCCGCACTGCGTTTTACACCTAGCACTTAGTCAAAAGTCATATTTCACATGCGCTGGGGGCTTTTTGACGACAATAACAGGTTTGGGGTTTATTAAGTAGTAAGGTCTTTGTATAGCCTACTTCACTAATCACAAAATTGTAGCGCCACTGCCAATCGTATTACGGAGTCAGATAGATTGTCGGTAATAGGTGCATATCTGTGCTTTTTTGGCAAAAAATCTGCTATCCTCCTATATTTGCGTCGCCAGCTTGTGCAACAGCAACATTAATATGTGGCGTCGCTATGAAACCACGAATCGACTTACTGCATTCTTTGGCAAGGTTTTTCCTATTTTCTTCGAAACCCAATGTCAAATGAATCCAAGCTTCGTGTTTTGCCCGAACACGCTGTCACGCAACGGTACGATCAGCAATTAAGGTGATTCATGCACCGAATATGTGCGTTTGATGATGATAGTTGTCTCATAGGTTATGATACTTGTGTATTTGGGCATGTTTTGGGCATTTTTAATGCTGTATTTTTCCATTGCCGGACTTCAATGCGTTCGTGGGGCTTTTTGCTTGAGTGCTTGCGGGACGAAAAAACAAAGAAAAAACGAGTGCTTAGTCATGCGTGGCATCAGCTGCTTTTTTTCACGAGGCGTTAGTGTTGGTAGTTTGGAAATTTGTCGACTCTGGGGATGCCATTGCGTTTGAATGTGGCAGCGCGCGCACTGATTTTTGACTGTATTTAAACGTCTTGTGCATGGATTAGGCCGTTTAATGTCGTGTAACTTGTTTGCAACCCTGTACGCGCAAGAGCATTTCACAGGGTGTGTAAAAGAAGTGTTTTTGTAGCAACAATATAGCGAAAATTTAATCTCTGGTCGTTGTTGAAGCATCGTCTTTATAACGTTACTGTTGAACTAAAACTGATATTGAGGTTAATATCTTGTTATTGTTGCCCTTTTATATTGTATTGTAAAGGCATAAATTTATAGTGAAATCGTTAGTGAACCAACTTAGATTTACTTTAGATATAAATACAACTTCATAAAAATAGTTGCAATGTTTATCTACAGTCGAAACAAATGCTGAAATATATTTTCCAAATTTGCCTCATAGTTCTGGTTTGCCCCAGGGAATTCAATGTTTGTGCCCAACATGTTTCCCTAAAAGTCCTATCTGCATATCCTGTTGAAAATACTTGTTTCTCAGATGTTAGGAACATATAGACTTATATGAAATATTTTTTCACAATCATTTGAAATGTACTCGTTTGGAAATGAAGAGGATCCTTTGGGATCATTCCATAATGTAAGTGTAAACAGTTTTTTTGTGTGTGAAACCTTTGAATTTTTGTCTGTTTTTTGTCTTGTCTGTTCAATGTAAGACTTGTATCAGGGGTCGAAACCCCTGGCACGCAAGGCGATTTGGACCTATATTAAGTCCTAGATTTATTTGAGGTAAAGTGAAAGGTAATTTTTCCTCATATAAGTTAATTTTCGAATTTGCCATCAGAATTTCTTGCTGATGATGACAACAACAACAGCATTTGGTGAAAATATTTTACTCACAAGTACTGGCTTGTGTTTTCTTGTTAAGAATTTTTTGTTTTTGTTGATAAGCATTATTGGTATTATTGAAGCATCATTATTTAAACAATCTTCGCAAGTGCAAAATAATGTCAGATCTGTTGCAGACATTGTATGTGGTTCATTAACACATGTCTTTGCCTGTTTGGTACACTGCCTTATCAAACCACTATTTTTGCATTCGAAGTATTTTGCACTGCAAGCTTGTTAAGCTTCTTGTAAAAAAGCCACCTCTAAAATGGCTTTGTATTAATCAGGTTTCTTGTTTGAAGCTAACTTTAAAAATATAATTGTTTCATAAATAAAGCACATGCCCATAGTTAATCAAATTCTCTTTTTACCGTATTTTGACCCAAATTCCTGAATGTGAATATAAATGACCAGCTTGTTGCTGTCAATTCTATTGCTCAGAGTGGCTCTCTTCCCTGTCACAATCATTTAAATGTGAAGATGCTAATGTCTGCTTTTAGCTTGCTGTTGACTTAACAGTTTGTTGTCACTGGTATGTTGAAAAGGGTGCTAACAAGTTTGTTGCTGCAAGCATTAGGACTCTAGAACTTGTGAGGTTTTGTGTCTGGGCCTCTGGTGTTTTGTTTTTGAGTGATTCTGATTGGCTTTGAATATGTTGTCTGTTATGCAATCGAATTATATAGTGATTTACGCTGCATTGTTGTCACAGTAAACTTTTGGTTTGACGTACATGTCTGGACAACGACAAATATTACTCTAGGTCTTATCTCCGACCTGGCGCCTTCCGACTTTTCAAGGTTTTGCTTACCAAAAGCAATCAATATCTGACTAACCTGTTACATTAATAATTCCCTTACCAGTGATAATAGGTTTGTATTTTGCTTGTTAAGTGAAGCAAGGTCTACCTTAATGTTGTCCTGTCATTTCGGCTGAAATAGCTTGTGCCGTTAATCACACATTAGATTTATTACATTGCCTTTGATCTTTAACATGATTTATTGACTCTTTTGCAGACAATGGATGGGGAAAATCAACCTATCCTTGACCATGGAAAACCTTCTCAAGCAAGATTAGATGACTCAAGTGGTAAGTTTACCACCTTATAAAATTCAGAATTGATAAATCTGCATTTTATATCATTTGAACTCTTAAATGCTTGCCTTCGCCTAAAACTTTGACAAATGGTCCCATGTAATGTAAAGTGTAAATTTTGTTTTAAGACCTTAATTGTCAATTCCAATCGAAAGAAATGTTATAAATTATGCATGAATTTAATGACATATAGATAATGCCATTGCATGGGGTATTTCTCAGACAAACGCAAACAGGCTAGTCCAAAACACACCTTTATATTTTGCTTTCTCCAATTAAGCATGACAATATTTTTGCTCTTTAGGCTTTTTGTAAATTAATTATGAATGATCTTGTCTGGTGATGCATGATAAGGTTAAACCGCTTCACTATTTAGAAGTTTTCAAATATCTACCAAACATTGATGAAAATGAGGTAGTTTGTAAAAAAGCTTAGCTACATAGTTATTGAGCAGCACTGTTTGCATTTTTGTTGTGCGCAAAAACCATCAATTAATATTAATCGTAAACAAAGCACTCATGCTTCCTTTGCAGCAACCAGTTGAAAAGGCACATGTTTTCACTTGATATACTCCCATGCTTTCTGTAATAGATTGAAATTTGCTGTGGTATTCTAACAAAACTATTTATTTCTGAATAGTGTTGGATAAAGGTATCCAAATGCTTTATTTAGGTCATGAAAATATTTTTTTAACTAGATTGCCATTTTAGGTGCACAATTTATGACTTTATATGTTAAAAGTAAGAACTATACAAGTGACTGGAGTGAAGTAGAACATTTACACTTCTGTTTTGATGCTAATCCTTGCGAATGTGCAAACGTCGGATGTTTTACACCAGTACTGGCTTGAATATTCAAACCACAGACTAGCAATTGACTAAAAAATTGTACCTGCACTTTAATAGTCTCGTTTTTGGAATTTTCTCAGCTAACCATCGAAACGTGTATGTTGGGATGCATTTGGCTTCGAACCACAAACATCACAAACACAAGCACAGCAAGCACAAAACACACCGCAAGTCCAGCAAGAAAGCATTCAAGCATGAACATGAAGAAGAAGAATTAAGTGAGTGACCTAAATCCATTGCAGTGAAAGATTTTTTATCAATAAAAATAATTTCTAGAGAAAAAAGTTAAAAAAAAATTTCTCTTCAGAAATTTGCATAACTTTTCACATTTAATTAATTTGCACCCATGAGTCATGGTGTTCCATTTACTTTGGCTGAAAATATGTTTGTTTCTAAAAAATTATAAAATTATAATGTTTCTCAAAAATATTGTTGTTTTTATCCAACCAAAACACTCCAGCCATACGAATTTACAATTTTTATTTAATATGAACTCAAAATTATTGTGTCAATGCAGTTCTACCACCCAACCAGCAAGTCCAGTTTATTCTCGGGTCGGAACAACATGATGGGACTGTTGAGAATGGATTCTGTGATTCAGGCACTCCGTGTGTGTTCACGGAGATGGAGGAGCTCAAAGTAGAAGATGATGGAGAGACGATCTGGAAAGAAACTGCAAGGTAGAGATGTTAGATTTTGAACAGCCTGCCTATCTTTGTCCTATGCAAAGTTGTTTGCAAAGCTAGTAATTTTAAACACACTGGTCTACACCTTTTCATCTTACTACATAAAAAAACACTTTACCTCATACTTTTGCATTTTTTTCTCAACACCACCAGGAACAAATCTTATCAATTAAATTCAGCACTCAATTTTAGTTTCACTAGCAAAAGTTCATTATAGCATAAACTTATGATCAGTGTGACCATGTCAAATGGTCTTAATTATCCTTGTCCCACAAAGTGCCAACACCCTTAAAACCTATCATAAGTGGGTCAGCCAAATTTGCGTGTTTCCTTTGCATTAAATTTGTTTGCAGCCTTCGTTTGTGCCTGTGAGGAAGTTATATGTATGTGGCGTTCAAGCTGCTTTTATTTTGCTGTGGATATGCCTAAAACTCAATTTTGCAAAATGCATTTCAACATTCCCTAAAGCAACAGCTGGATCGGTTGGCATGTCGCAGCCACAATGCATGCACCAGACTGGTTTAGATTTCGCAAAAAACGTTGCTGATTTTCAGGAATCTGGTTACTACCGAAACTCCAGTTGTCAAGCTAAATAGCTAAATATGCAGATAACGCATTAGGCTAGGTGAAATTTGAAAACAATACAATTACGATGCAAAACACTGCCGGTAATTGAAAATGGTGTAATTAAAAATCATTACATTGAAAGCTAAATACTGTAGGAAACGCATTGTAAAACTTGAAAACAATTTTTAAAGTTTAAACACTGCCGCAGGTAATGCAATGGAAATGGTGTAATTCAAAACATTACATATTCGAAATATACACTGCAGTTAATTCATTGCGAATGACGAAACTTCAAAACTTTTCATGTTCTCTGATAAATACTGCAAATAATGCATTGGATTGGCGAAATCCGAAAAAAATGCACGTACAAAGTGAAGTGTCAAGCGCATTCGTAGCAGGATCCTTGTTCAATATGCTGAGCACAAGGAAATTCGGTTCAGGTTTAACCACGAATATCACGGATGTGGTGTCGACCGCAAACACGCTTATCGTGGTTAAGTCAAATCGCACGTGCGCTCTGATAAAACCTGCAGATCAACAACTTTATCATAGACCTTTTAAATAGGTTTTATTGCAGTAGTTGGCAACTTTATGAACGCACCGTGTCAGTTTACAAATTATGTCATATTCTTGATGGCATCGCGCGCCATATTAATGACGTCACTGCTTTGTTTTTGGGTTAAATTTGTAAAATCTGGTTTTACAAGTGCTCTATGTAGCTCGTTGCTGCGCTTGCACTGCACTTAACTTTAAAAATCAAAGAGGTCTCCTTAAAAATGGATTAGAATATGAACTCATAAATCACTTTGGGTGTTACCCCGCTTGCCAGGGGTTGCCGACGTCTGTTTTTTACGTCGTATTCTTTTAAACGTTGGTTAGAGCGTTGCATAATTTTATAGCCTGGTCTATGCTGCAAAACTTTGCTGGATACCTGTGTAGTGTGTTTTGATGCGGTGCAACGATTTTGGTGTGTAGCAGCTGTGGTGATACGTGACAAGGAACACACTCTTGAAGTGTTTTCTGCTTTTTCACGGTGACGCGAAACAGAAAATGGGGCGGGGCAAAGGCGTGGCTCACATGTTTTCGCCGCTTTTTTGTATTTTCCGTTTGACTTGCCACTTTTTTTCGCGTCGTCACACACAAATTGTCTGTCTGGCCTAAATTAGAGCACGTTATATGTGTCGAAATACAGAACTATTTGTCTGGGCTGCAAATATAATGCGTTTTGGTAGGCGGTGAATGCAATTAACGATGATTAACACATTTTTAGCAATTCTCAGCGTGCTGCCAGTAAAAATTTGTCAATAATGTGTTTGCATAAACACCGCGTAAATCACGATTATAGTACGCCAAGTCATAACTCAAATGCGCAGTGTGTGTTTTCTTAAATCTTGTTGCCTTTTACACTATGTGATATAAATTAATAAGTTCTAAGTTTTACTTTCAAATAATCAATGACAAGTCTGCTACAGAGACGTTACACCTAAAAAAAATTTGTTTTTATCAGAAGGCACGAATAGTTGAAAATTTTTATAAAACACCTTTACTGCGGTGGGATTCGAACCCACCATAGCAGCCTAACCAAGGCTTAAGATTTTTTGTAATGGTATTACGCCTCTAATGGGTTTGACATGGAGTGCAGTGTGTATATGAAAACGCCTTGCTTTATAACGAACGGGTCTTCACTTGCGATTAGGGTATTCATATCCAGGCACACTATGATACGTTGATATCTACTTCATTGATTTTTTTAACTTTAAGCGTCTAAAATAACGAGCTTGGTTGATGGCACGTCTGATCTTTTGCTGTCAAATTTGCGTGGAATCGATCAGATCTCAGTGCACGAGCCGGCGGTGACGTCATTGAACTCGTGCGTCACAGTGCGTCATTTTTCGGATGTGATCGTGGAAATTAACACAAGTCGGCTTTTATGGGGAAAGCGAGCCGATTATATCACAGAACANTGACGTCATTGAACTCGTGCGTCACAGTGCGTCATTTTTCGGATGTGATCGTGGAAATTAACACAAGTCGGCTTTTATGGGGAAAGCGAGCCGATTATATCACAGAACAAGAAGATATTTATAGACAAAATAGATTTTTAGGCATTGTTTTAGGCTTAGGGCGTTGGCTGTAAGCGGGTTTGTGAACGAGCTTCGTGCAGTCATCGTAAAACCCACTTGAAATTAGGCAATATCTTTTTAAGGTTAGGTTACACTTTCACGTATAGGTCACGATTATATGGGGTTTTTATGTGGGGAAAATTGGTTGAAGGGCTTGACATTTACCAAAGATCACTGCCCAAGCTATAGAGAGAATGTGAAAAGGCCCATTGAGTTTCGTTAGGGTTTAAAGGAACACGCAAGTCATTGTTGAACTTCTTGTCAATTTGAATCTTCCATTTTTAGATGTGAAGGCCGCCGCGAAAGCTTTACACAACACAACCGATCTTATTGTCAGTAGCTTTACCGTACAATGTATCCCCCTGTTAAGACCGCACGTTACTTAACATTTCGACATGATAGATGTCGTTTCGTGTATACTGCCAGCTAAACATTTCTAAAGCCAACACACAACTGAGCAATTTATCAGTAAGTACATTCGAGGCACTACAACGCTTTCAATCGCAAAAAAACCACTATATGATATACTTTTGACGTCAGCAACAGTCACCCCACATTGGGAAGAGGTTATTCTGTGCTCAACAGGTCTGCTCCGACGGGCGGCATTTTCAAGTGATCACGTACGTCGTTGGTCATGTTAGGCCGCCTTGTATTGGCTTCGGAGATACAAACCCCACATCTAGCTGGCTATCTTGTGTGTGTTGACACTGGACCCTAAATACGTCTAGGATGTTTGTATACGCCCAAAGCGTGTGTACTTTAAGGCGGCTGTTGTCACCCGGCACTGACGAGACGAAATTGCCTTGAGGGACTGAACTTATGCAGGTCGTCATCATTTTTAGACTTGCGTGCAGCCCACATCCCGGAAGGCTGAGCGTTTTTTACCGTATTTTCAATGCCTGTGGGTCTACAGAGTGATTTCCTGTGTTTAAGTACAGGCCGAACCTATTTTTTCTGTGTACAAATATATACCGAGCGTGCGCAGATATATGCAAGCTCTGAGTTTTATGTATTATTGGCCCGGCTCTGGCGGTGAGTGCCGGCCCCAAATTGAAAAGTCACGATAGTCAACAACCCACACTGGCATGGAAATTTTACTGTCAAATTTAGATTGAAATACACATGCTCCAGACACGGCGGTTTAATGAATAAAAATCCCACGCATAAATCACTGCGACGAAAAGGAGAATTTTTAATTTGCCTCAAGCTTTCGACAACGCCTTATACCAGTGATACAAATGTATTAATACATTGCCAATGTCATGTAGCNCCACGCATAAATCACTGCGACGAAAAGGAGAATTTTTAATTTGCCTCAAGCTTTCGACAACGCCTTATACCAGTGATACAAATGTATTAATACATTGCCAATGTCATGTAGCGTGGGTCTTTATATAGATTGTTGATTGAACCCACTTTATGTATTCAACCAGAACGTAAAGCAAATCGTTGCCTACAAAATCGAAATTCAGTTTGATTGAAAGCATAGCTGCCAGAGCTTGTATGTAGTAAATACATTGTAATGCTAACGTCGCTGTTGTTACAGTGTAAAGTACTGATTGTTAAAACGTTTGCATACAATGTACTCAATATATATAAACTCTCTGGTCATTACGTTTTCAATTAAGCTCTTTTTTAGTCCTTCTGTCCCGAATTTCGTTTTTAAAACATTTTCTCCTCACAACCGCTGGCTTAATCACGCTTGTCGCGTCACAACTGATAAGAACTATAAGCGAAGTGTCTGTTAACTTCCTAAACGAGGTTACGAGCACCGGAAACACGCTCGTCGCTTTTCGATTTCTACACCTTATGTGGTCTTGTCGTCGCAAAAATATCGCTTCCAGGAAAAACGGCGTCAGCACAAGATTGTTTGTGAATCTCACGTTGAGATGATAGGTGCCCGCTATCTTTGCGGCGTGATTGCATTATTTGGCAAACAGGGTCATGAGGAAATGACCACGCCGGGGTGTTCTTTTTTCCCGGCCGACGTTGTGTTTGTTCCCATGTAATCCCAAAATGAGTTCAGAGCGAGCTTCGGTTGGTCAACCGTAACAAAGGCATCAAATTTTAAGATTACCGCCGTTTCAAAGAGGCTTCCCTCATCCAATAGTGAGCAAACATCGCTGAAAATGGACCAAAGCGGTTTTCAAACGAGTTTCATACGTAGTGATTAATACCTAAACAAGGAAATAAAGTAAGCTACACAATTCACGGTTTTGGCTAGCCTCAATGAGAAAATAAAAGCCTATGATAGCAACAGGTTTACCACGCAGGTTCTGCATCGTATCTTCTTATTGAGGTAAAAAGCTGTGTTAAAACCGTTACCTCCATTAGTGCTGTGCGTTTGAATCAGGTTTCAGCAGAGGCGATTTTCGAAAACAGTTTATTACGGTTGATTACCCAATGCTCGTTTCTTAACCAGCTTGATGCATCAGTAGAACTAATCCTATTAACTGAAACAAGATCAATATGAAATTGACGACCACTGCAATTTTCACTTTCTAATCTCTTCCCCATTAATTTGTTCAGCGTCCCAGTTTAAACAAATTGCATCCTGTTTTTGTTTACGCAATTTGGTTGTGCAAAATCTTGCAGCTTTTCGAAGATAGGTCACAAATTAGCTGTTAGAAATGTCCTGAAATGGCCACCAGGTGTCCAATTTCTGGACCGCTGTAATTAGATTCCTTCCTTAGGTGACCTACTATTCATTTCGCATAACCTTATGGGGTCAGATTCCTTGTCCGGTCTTAGACTGCCCTCTGCGTTTTTAGTTGCAAAAGGAAACTATAGTGCCGTTTTTAAAACACGACAAGCTGGTCTGGAAAGGCTTTGCAATCATTAATGGAAGTTTAATTGTGATCCTATTTTTACATTTGTTACCATACAAATATACGTGTAGAACTCTCTTGTCAAAGATAAACTGGCCCTAATAGTTCTTCAAAGCGACGTGCTTCACCAATAACTGGTGTAAACCTTGTATCACTACATGATGCCATCACCAGGCTTCACCAGCATGTTGCTTTTCAGAACTATGTGGGCCAGCATATTTTTGATGAGAATATACAATTGATTTGCAAGAATTTCCAAACTCCCACAAAAACATGTATGGTAACAAATATTAACTTCATGTTTTAAACCTAATTTTGTGACGTCATTACCACCAACAGCTGTCGCCTATTTCCCTGTAGTGAGTAAATTTTGCCTGTGTCCCGACTGCGGCAAATTGCTGAACAGTCTTGTTGTATATGCAAAGAAAACTTGGTTTCGTTACAAAATGTAGCCGTAATGGATTTTAACCGCTTTTAAACACTCAACAACAGCAAGCGTTGCAGTGGTTTTCAAAATAACGCGGTTTGTTTGCATCAAAAACAATCAATAGTGTTGGGTGTATGAATAATAGATTATCATGGGGTGGTAAGAGCCCGAATCGAACAAATCAAATTGACTTGGCGCTTGTTGCATGGCAAGTTCCAGCTATCGTTAGAAAACACGTTGTTCAAATGTTTTTCACCACATCATGCTGTGTTGGCCTAGTGGCGTCAACAGCAAGTAAAATAGAACTTGAACTATCGACTTTCGTTCAAGTACGCGACATGAATAACGTGGAAAATAGGAAGCACTCGTTCAGTAGGCAAATAGGGATATATTAAAACACCGTGTACTTGTTTAATATTGCACACTTGAAGCGGGTTTTCTTAACGAGCTTTATGCAACGAACTGTAACTGTTGTTACATGCACGGCGTTGCACACTTGAAGCGGGTTTTCTTAACGAGCTTTATGCAACGAACTGTAACTGTTGTTACATGCACGGCGTTGCACACTTAAAGCGGGTTTTCTAACGAGCTTCGGGCAACGAACTGTAACTATTGTTACATGCACGGCGTTGCACACTTCAAGCGGATAACACGTGCTGGCATTAAAAACAAATTGTGTGTTTGCTAAAATTGCGAAGCGCTTAAAATTACCACCCTAGTAATCCTAATTGGATTCGGAAATATTAAAGAAGATTATAATTAGCAGTTATTTTCGAATGTGGGGCGTTCCCGCAAACCGCCCCCTTTTTCTGGCAGAATTTTGAAATTTAATTACGTAGAGACCCCAAGAATCTTTTTCAATGCTGAGATATGTAAGAAAACATGACCTTGCGTTTTTTTCACAACTTGTTTTGAGCGCATATTATTTCGATGTTTTGGCAGCTCTAATTTTACACCTGCACATTTTAATTCCGTTTTTGCTGTTAGGCATTTACAGGCAAAAGTACCTTTCTAGTATGCAAATCAGTTCCCCCGGCACTTAGGTTAAAGCAAACTGTGTCTCCATGGCCGCAACAGAAGTAAAGTCAACATGATATTTTGGCAGCATAACTCGTACCTTGCTCGCTGTTTGTCAGCTTGTAGATGATTTCGGAACATTCCTAAACCAGGTGTTAACTAAATATTTAACAATTTACGATTTAAGCGAGTTTACGACCAAGCTTCATGCAATTAACCTCAACGTTTTTCGGATTTAGTATAAATCGGGCGAAAAATTTGCTTTTGGTTTAAAAATTATACCTGAAAGGGCTATTCCCACATAAATAGTGAAAGCTTCTTTTGCACAACATTTTTACTCATAGGAGAACTTGATTATGCACTGATGATGACAACAGCGATTGTCGAAACGTTTGCAATAGAATGTATTCACAATATAAGTTATGGCAGTTTTGTATTAATTGAGTTACTCTTTTTTAAAGATTTCAAAAATGAATAGTTCAATACACGAAACTCGTTCACAAACCCGCTTCAGGTGTCCACGTAAACGTAAAGCGCGGCGTGCAGACAAAATATTTGTTCAAGACGTTTAAACCAATGATCAGCATTGAACCACACGCCCAATGAACACGAACTGATAATAAGCCCTGTGTGTGTTTTCGACACCCTAATCCCTTGTCAGTGAAACTCTATCCCCATGATTACCTTTGTCTGTCGTGTCACCGTCATTGCCCTTCGCTGGAAGGGAAGCGCAATTAACGGTCGCTTAATCTCTAAATTACCTCCAGAATGTGTGTGGCAGGTGTGGGCTGGGTGGCATAATCGATAAAATAGCATGAAAATGAGGGGGATTAACTGCGTATGAAAAGCGACGCTTCAGCGCCGAAAGTCGGTTGCGAACGCGCTTTGGGAATTTATCTACGGCGTTCCACTAGAGATATCTGCTGAAATTTATGGGAGACTACATTTGCGGTCATTTACCCAGCATTAGAGATTTTGATTAGAATAAACCACGTTTCGATACACAAAGATAGATCGGAACTAGCTCAAAACGTTAAAATAGGTTTTTAAACTTCTTGGGAGATTACATTTACATACAGGAACAAATAAAACAACTTTATACGTATTGTACACGAAATTCTCACCAACCTTTGTCTGTTTTACCAACTAATTTTCGCAAATCTTCACTACACAAACGTGTTTAGTTTGATAACTCTCATATTACACCATAAACTAACCGATTGTTTTGGTATTATCGGCGTTTTGGGCGGGCAAAGGCGCCTGAGGGGACCACCGACATTGATTCCGTAGCCTTATACTACTTATAACCAATGTGTATGCACACAGCGTGCTAATATACCGTGCCGAATGACGCTTCAGTGCTGTCGATAAAACGATGACGCTGCTAAAAGATGATTAGATCGCATTCTTGGCACGACAAATCATGGTGGCAGGCAAACAAATTGCGATTTCACTGGCCTCGGGATTTGTTAATTGACCTTGCGGCGAAATGAGACTCGTTGCGCCGCCTTTTTCGTGCAACGCCCGGGGGTTTCGAGGAATTGTTTACGCAAAGGCGGCGGCTTGCGCGAGACAACAACTTCCTGGTTTCAGATGCTACTGAAACGTTTTTCCTCCTCAACTTTCGACATTATAAAAGCTTGCAGAAATTCTGCTGGGTAAGGGCTTTGTGTGAAAGTCACCGTGAGAACCTGGTTTAACGGGAAATCAAACTTACATAGGATTGGTGGTTTGTACGCAAATAGAACGTAAAAGTCGCTTGAAAAACTTATGAACACTTCGGGAGTGGTTGAAGTTGATTTAAACGAGTTCCTATACCTTTCCTGGTATTTGGGTTTGAACAAAAATCTTAAAATACCTCTTTTCGCACTTTCGGATATCTTCGGAAAAGTTTAGGCGTTTAACAACACCATAAAAAACCGTTAAATTTCATGCACAAACACAAAAACATCGAAAAGCTGGATCCAAATCCCTTTGAAATGTTCATTTCATCGCCAATAACAGTGCTAAGGGTTCCGGAATGGTCAATTCTGAAATCAATAAATCAATTTGCCCATTCGTTTGTTATTGTCAACATTTGGCCTATTGATTTATTACTCAATTTAAACGCCATTTGATCACCTGCTATGCTATACCTACATATTAAATACACATCTGCGTGTATTTATAAGCCAATACGATATAGCTAAAGGCATTGATCCATGATATGTGATATCTGCTCATGCACTAATAATAGAACTAACTCACGACAAATCATATGATTTCATCGTTTGTGTCTCATTTTGAACTCGGTTATAGCAGGTGCTATCACGAAATCTCTTTACATCCACGGCTTAGCATCCTGGTGTGTTTACCAACCAACTTTGTGTTTTAAACTGAGGTTGACTCAGGGATAATGCGTTGAAGCAAGTAGACATGTAAAAGAATTTCGAAAAAATACACTATACTTTAAACAGGTTCCAAATCTTTTGCTTGTTGAAATAGATAGAAACAACTTTTGTGATTTGTGATTCAAACTGCTGCATGACGTCATCATGCAACGAACGCTTTGCTGCAATTTGGCGGTGACGCAATGCGGAACTTTTTTGAGGTTTCGTTTCTTGTGAGATTCGGTTTCGATTATCGATTTTCAAGAGAAAGGGAATCATTTAGTTGTAAGACGAACTTTTATCGATTGAAAGGTTGTTTTGACGTATCTCCATAGACTAACTGTGCAAAGTCGTGTCTGTTTTCTGCACAAAGCTCGTTGGGAAATCCGCTTTAAGCGTGCAAATTTGTGCATGTACCAAGCCACACTGTTGGCTGCACAAAGCTTGTTGGGAAACCCGGTTTAACGTGCAAAGTCGTGCATGCAACAAGCGACACAGTTGGATGCACGAATCTCGTTGGGAAACCCTCTTTGATCAGGCAAAGTCGTGCATGTAGCAAGCGGCACAGTTGGCTGTACAAAGCTCGTAGGAAAACCCGCTTAAAGCCTTACCGTCAAATGTGCAGACTTGCATGCTTGAACCCACAAAAGATAACCTCGGGTTCAACGAGTTCAAAAATCCGTAGTCACGTAGCAAGCATTCGGAGCGGATAAGAGCGACCGATTCGCCTTAATTCCCATATTCCAGAGTCCAGGCCGCCGCTTTTTCACGCAGCATTGCTGGAAACGTTCCAGCTCGTGCCTTTCCTATATGCTAAGCCGTAAATCTTTCGTACGCGAACTTACGCCACAAATGCCAGACCCCGTCTGTTTGCACACGGAAGTGCTTTGACGTTAGCTTAGGTTGGGTTTCTTTGTAAAAGTTTTTGCAGGGTTGCGACTTCGGTGCTTCCCCGTGTAGCGGAGCCCGTGCGAATGTCAATATTTGAAAACTTTCCGTGCGTCACGTATAAAGTGTATGCGGAGGTTATATTGGCACATTATATCGCTTTAGCGCTGCCTGGCCGGCTAGTTCGAACGCCCTGACAAAAAATTCTGAGTACTTAAATGCTTTGGAAAGTTTCCAAATTTTTCAGTGGACAACCTTGCACTTCAGGGCGTNGGCTAGTTCGAACGCCCTGACAAAACATTCTGAGTACTAAAGCGCGTTGGAAAGTTTCCAAAAGTTTTTCAGTGGACAACCTTGCACTTTAGGGCGTTTTTTACCTTGTTCCTGACTCTATACAAAGCTAAACACGTTTTCTGCCCCTAGTGGCAAATTTTGATCCAAAAGAGATTTGGATCCGATGAAAATCATTCCTTGCGCAAAGAGTACGGGATATTTGGCAACTTACANGGCTAGTTCGAACGCCCTGACAAAAAATTCTGAGTACTTAAATGCTTTGGAAAGTTTCCAAATTTTTCAGTGGACAACCTTGCACTTCAGGGCGTTTTTTAACTTGTTCCTGACTCTATACAAAGCTAAACATGTTTTCTGCCCCTAGTGGCAAATTTTGATCCTAAAGAGATTTGGTTCCGATGAAAAACATTTCTTGTGCAAAGAGTACGGGATATTTGGCAACTTACAGAGCTTTGCCATTATAATTACATAACTTGAAATCAAGCCTCATTGTACACAGGTATATGACACAGGTTATCGCCGAAACATTCGATGAATAAAGCATATGACCTTTTACCAACTACGTGGAGCAGTATTGTTATCCTAAGAATCGTAAACATTTCTGTGTTTAGTGATTCAATGCTTATTTTCTCATTTCTAGATGGATTAAGTTCGAGGAGTGTGTAGAAGAGGGTGGGGATCGATGGAGCAAGCCTCATGTCGCCTCACTCAGTCTACACAGCCTGTTTGAACTGCGTTCTTGCATTGTCAACGGGGTCGTACAACTCGACATGGTCGCTAATGAGATCACCGACATTGCTGGTAGGTTTAGCAAAACCTGACAGGTAAAATTATGTTACTCCTTTGTATGAATTGAACTTCGTAATATTCGTCTCTGGAATCTGCACCAAAGCAGCTGTTTCCAAAGATTTTTCGGCAGTAGGTGTTGGTTTTTACCTCATTTTAAGGTACCTTAAGCAATTCCAATATTACAACTTTGGTAAAATATTGGAAACTTTTGGGAATATGGGAAAAAGTGTACACCCGAATTTAGTCATTTACAATTACAAATAAAGAGTTAGGCAAGAAAACATCGTCATGCTTTAAGTACCCCAGTTTGAAAACCCATGCACTTAATCAGCCTTGCTGTTCAGCGATGACAACATACCCGTATAAAAGGATGCAAAATACTGAATCAACACCGAATTTTAAACAGTTTGCCTGCTTCAGGGCATAGGGTAAAAATTAGCTTGGTATAGGATTCGAACCCACGACAGCAGACGTCCCTGGCCTGAGGTTTATCAAAAACGCAACACAGGCCCATTTCGGGAGTTTTTATTGTCAATGTCGTCGCTTTGGAATATCATGTTGATTTAGCCGCACTGTTGTATCACCTTTCAACTTTCAAGCCCAAATGTTTTCAGACTGAAACAGTTCACCCCAGGACAAACTCTGCGTGTTTGTGCTGATCCAGCAGTATTGTATTTCGCATTGTTAATTGACATCCTATACCACTGCCACGCCCACGCCACGCCTCTTGACACGTCGACGTGGATTTGACAATTTAAAGTTGGTGTTACGGAATCAAGGTGAATGAAAGTCATTGTGCTTAGGTTGCACGCATGGTTTTCAAAGCATCTTGATTCCGTTCCGGTTTTCAATCCCACTAAATCAGTGTAGGTCAGTTTGTTGTGGACAGACCAGAAACGTGGGTTCAAATCCCACCGCGGGCAGATATGGTCCAGCTTGACTCTTTACATTTCACCCTTTGTGGAAAACACCCTCCTCTATCTTCCATAAATTGATTTTCGAAGCCTATGCGTGTTTTTTTAGACCTAAAAGTTTCTGACTTCTTACGTTCCACCCTATGTGGCAAACTCTACTACGACCCTCCACAATTGATTTTTGAAACCATGTGTATGTGTTTTTTTTCAGACCTTGTGCTTGACCAAATGGTGCAGAGCGGTCACCTTCCACACGACGTGGAGGTGCGGGAGCGAGTTAGGATCGCTTTACTCAGTGGCCACGAGCATCAGGGTGAGAAGAAGAAGGGAGTGTCGGGTCCCATTAAATCCGTGGCTGATTTCGTCAGCAGGAACTCAGATTCTCATCTGAAGAAAAACTGTAAGTCGTTCGTTTTGCTGCCAGAGCTTTTTTGTGTGTGTGCGAGGCCAACCACCGTCATATTACAACATTTACTGAGGCTTATTAAAACAGGTCCTGTACGTTTGATTGATTTTAGGCGAGAATACAGAACACATGATTAAAATCTATAACATAACCTAATGCTGAACATCTAAGTTATTTTTGAAAGGGTATTTTGTTTTAGGCAGAACAGTGGTTTCGAATCTTCTATTATTACTTTATATCACCTCTTGTCTATAGTAGGGGAGGAATGAAAATATACATAACAAGTAAGGGGTGGAATGCATAAAAAAACGTTCAGAACCACTGATAAAAGGGTTTGAACAACAGCTGAAGTATCTGTTGCCAAGCAAGTTTAGAATTTACAAGTGCAGGCTTCTGCAAACATTTAATCGTGAACAAAACAACGAAACATTTTCCTATGTTTAGCACTTGCTGCGTCGTCCACTGCACCTGGTTCAATTTCCAGGAACAAATCAATGAACACTGTTCCCTCATCCGCCGGCTTCGAACATCAAAACAGCTTTGCCGATACTGAAAAGAAAAGCAAAGTAAGATCGAATGGATTGCATGTGATTTTATGTTTTGTTTACGGTATGTTAAATGACAAGACAACAATTTGCAGTGCAAACCCATTAAACCTTGTCTTTTTTGTGCCTCGATTCGAGTCTTTAAGTGAACTTCTTTACCTCAATGACGTCATTATTCGCAAACATTGCACTCTTAAAAACGTATTAGCCCAGTACAAAGCCTTCATAATGCTTCTTCGAACACTTTACTGTGGTGTGTAAGATTTCTTGTGTTCAAGAGGACTTAACCCTTGTTGCTTGGCAACGCAGGTTCCCTACTTCATGAAGAAGATTCCTCCTGGAGCGGAAGCATCCAATGTCCTCATCGGCGAGGTTGATTTCCTGGAGCAGAGGATTATTGCGTTCGTTCGCCTTCAAGACAGCGTTCTGCTTGGTAAGAGAGCTGCTGGTATTGTTAAAACACAGTCGATAATAGGACATTATTTGAAGAATAGCTTGTATGTAGCAAATATATTGTATTGCAAACGTTTTGACAATCCCCGTTGTCATCATCAGTGCATTATACGTCCTAACAGTTCCCATGCTTTTAAAAAAGATTGCCCATTCCAGATTTGAACCACCAACCACCGAACCCAAACCCAAATGAACTTAGTCGCCTTGATAACCAATGAATACACCCTTTGCATTTGTTGATAATGTGTAAAGAAATTACATGCGAAGAGGTCAGCACAGTTACATGACCCTTCCACGTATTATATGTCACATAATGACGTCAGCAACGTGTATTGGTCAGTGCTCTGGTCATGTCATTGTAGTACGATACCCTCGTATCCGTGACCAGGCGTTCTTTTCACATAGCATTCCTACAGCGCTAAAAATATCTCAATGTGCCGCACCGCATCTCTCCATGCGTATGTCTGGCAGCGCAGATGTTTGCTATTTCGCGCTATCGTTAACAATGCGGCTTGTTTTAATATTAGCTTGCCTAGAAACATGGCATGTGGCGCTTTGACGTAATATTGCTGACAATGACGTCGTTTGGGTGTTTTTTAGCGTTTTTGAGCAGCGAAAGCGGATTCTGAACGAGCTTCGTGCGGTAAACCATGATTTTTTAAAATATTCTTGAAAAATACAGGGTAACAATTTCATACGGTGCACCACGCAAAACTGGTAATGAAACCCGCTTAAAGCGAGCCAAATCGTACTTGGCTGATAGCGCTGATAATGTTCGCAAAGTATGTAAAACATGTCGTTTGATATTAATAGCAGCACTTTACCACGTTTTGCATATAGCTGAAAAACCACAAGCCAGTCTAAATTCCGTTTTCCGTGTCAACGTAAGGCCTTGGCGATACAGGAAACGACTTTAGCCTCAAACTCTCAGCCAACAACGTTGCATGGAGTCACTTAAAACCATCCCATGGGGGCTAAACGCCATGGCCTGTCGACCACATATATCTCCTGGCATTTCCAGCAGATCAACCACCAATTATCGAAGGATGACGTAGGTTTCGCGCCTATGACGGAGTCGTTGTAGGGTCGCCGAGAGTTTGAAGCGGGTTTCGGACGAGCTTCTGGTACCGCTCAGTGCAAATCGATTTGTTTTTTGAAAACTTTCGAAAGATTCTATTTGAATAAGGAACTGGGGAATTAGGCGGATATATATTCTTATGTCATACATCGCATAATTTTGTTTCTTGGGAACTTTTTTCCATACCTAGCATAACCTGAGAGTTTTTTATTTGATTAGGCAAAGATATTGCAAAATGGCGTTGTGTGTTTTTTCTCAATTGCATATGTGCTAAATACATTTTAGTTGTAGATGATGTATTTTCAGCAGACTTCGAAATTCTGAATATCTTAACAGTTGGTTGCTCCAAACTCGTTCATAGTTAACGGTTTCGATCATAGTTTTCGATTTCCATTCTCTGCCGTCCTTGAGAAACTGTACATTCCCATTATAAGCCGGAGCTAGATTTGTGCAACCATGCGTTGCGATCGTTTGAAAAACACTCCAATAAGTTTACCACCTCAAACCGAAGCTGCTGCCAAAAGTTTTCCAAAATTGTCAAAACAGAAAAAAGGCAATGCTTAAAACCAGACCCAACACAGTATACCTCAATCTTTTGTTTTCAAGTAACCGAATCGCTCGTCCTGAAGGCCACGCCCCCTTTTTCATTCATTCTATAGGTTATTGTACTTTACAAGCCGGTAGATCGACCCCTACCATGCTTTGAACATTGTAACTGTATGTGTCCAATTATGAATCATCATTGAGAAATTTCTTTATATTTGCGACCCCCAATATGTTTCCGTATTGTTTTTGGCTTCTGCGTTGACGACACGACATCACCCCGTCTGTAACATGATCCCAATGGCAAATTATAAACAAGGTGCGATACTTTGTTTTCGCAGAGGTCAAAAGGTTATGATCGTGCAAAATATTTAATGGTTCTGATAAAATGTTTGTGTCTGAATGCTGATCTGAACATTTACCTAAATTTGGGTTATTAGCTCTTAACTTGATTGCAATTGCTGCAGCGTTTCTTAGCCTTTTCTTATACTACTTAAAATCGTTCAAAAAAACAACAATGTTACAACCCAAATAAAGTTGTGACGCAATGGTAACTGTTGTCAGTTCGTTTATGTATTAGAAACAACTGTTTCAGAATCGATTTAAGGCTAAACTGCAGTGCCGCAGAGTGTTACCAAAACTTTTTACAAATGTGCAAGCCAGTATATCTATGTAACACATTTCGACGTTTCGACAGTTGCAATCACCACGTTACTGAAGTAAAAATGGGGCTCCTGAAGACATGATAATGACACTTTAAACGTCAAAATCTTTTACACTACTGTTCTGGCTTGTATATCCTTACTGCAAATATTTTAAACCGTGAAACTTTCAACACACAATTGGTAAAAATGCGTAAAAATGCATAAGTATCTCGTATACTTTCAAGGCAAATATGTTTTTCAGTGTTCCTTACTTGCGTGTTGTTTTGCATCCTTAGTCAACAAGTTTTGTTTTCCACTTAAACCGTTGCGTGGAAAGTTTTCCCGTCTGACGTATGAACTTCGCTTCACACAATCACGTTAACATTTAAACCCAATTCCCCGGGGCTTTGCATCACAACCTTAGAACCTTGTTTTTCGGTTCGTTTTTCACACAAAGGATAACGACCCAATAGGCGTAGCCATGGGGAGGGGGGTAAAGTAACCATGCCCCCCTCCAACGGCCCCAAATCTTCAAGTTGGTGATTCCTAAGAGCATGAAGCGTTGTGAAACACTTACCTAACTTGTTTTATAAAATTTGTGTCGCTTTGCGTAGACCGACTAACCGAAGTGCCGATTCCTACCCGGTTTATGTTCATTCTACTCGGGCCAGTCGGCAAACACCGTCAGTATCATGAGATTGGAAGATCCATCGCTACACTGATGACTGATGAGGTAAGAAGGAGCAATTTTGTGAAACACGAAATAATATTACCATCTTCCTGTGATAGATTAAATGTTTTGTGGGCTCATAAAAGCAAAGGATTCTACTAAGAATTGCAAATGGGTTTAGTGTTTGGGCACAACGTATTCTGCTCAGGGCTAGAACTGTTAAGATTATCAGTAGTTTTCATAGCCACTCTTCATTGGTGATAACAGCCCGAATTTAACAGTTCTCCGGTTTTATAAAACGGCGGTCTTGGCAAAGTTTAGATTGTTTGAACAGTTTCTTGTTGTTTGCTTTCCCCTTGTCGCGTCATTGTTATTTGGCAACGTCAAACTCATGAACCGCAGGATTGGAAGTTGCTGCGATGTGACTACATGGCCAAGACTGTATAATTTGCATCTTAGAATCGTCTTAGTTAGGTTAGTGGTGAGCTTTGAAATATACATCTGTTCATCACAAAAACTTGACCCCTTTTGGTTGAAATAACATACACCTTAAAATAAAAAAAGCTCATAGGATTAACCCAGATTCGGCGCTGCTACGGATGAAAAACGTTTAGGTGTGTTGCTGTGGATGATTTAAATTTGGCATCGGTTAAAGGGAGAAACAAACCAAATTTAGTGCAAAATATTTATGACAGAATATTTGAATTTCTTGATTTGTAGTTAAGTTTTGTGTATGTGCAAAATGGAGCTTGTAATTCTTTGCAATTTAAGCTTACTGTGAGATTTGAACTGAGAACCCCAGACTGTCCATACCGGCGCTTCACCAACCGAGCTACACAGGCTATGTGCCATCCAATATTCAAACATCATCAAACACGCGTCAAATTTTCCATAATCCGTCTATTTACATTCATAACATTTCCCAATGTGCCAGGTGTTTCATGAAGTCGCTTACAAAGCGAAAACCCGAACTGATCTGCTTGCTGGCATCGATGAATTTCTCGACCAAGTCACAGTTTTACCTCCTGGTGCGTGGGACGCCAGTGTCCGAATCGAACCACCCAAAGATCTGCCCGGAAATCAGGTACAACACCTAATTAAAGTGGAAGTGCCTGAATTCCTTATGCATATAATTGCAAGAGTCCACAGTCGAGCTATCTATCCCATTGCGGTTCCATTGGGTCACCTTTGATTTTAACTTTTTGTGTATATGTTATCTCATATGAGGTCATTTTGGAATAAACCTTTTTTATACGGCCACTTACAAACATTAGGAGTTAATCTGTCGCTCATGTTTAATAGCCAAGCTATCAATAAATACAACTTTGACAATAAGCGTCTTAAATTCTTATTGCTGGTGCGTGAAAAGTCAAACAAACTTTTGGTGTCGCATCGAACTTTAATTGATTCCATCTCCAGAAAAAGCGTCTGGAACCAACCCACAACCCAAAGCTGGGGAGCGCAGACCACGATGTCCCTGAGCATGGCATAGTTGGGCCAGAACTCCAAAGAACCGGAAGGTACTGTTCTTAATCTGTGGCATGTTGACTAAACATAGATCAATGCAGTGGTTCCCAAACTTTACATATCATAACGTCGGATATTTTCATTTGGCTATACTGCTGCAATCTTATGCATGCAAAGCCTATGATCCCCCAAAAAGGAACCCACATCAAACCAGGTTATAAATCGTAGCATTTGAAGGTCGTTTTGGGCTTACTGTGATTACCGCGGTCCCCGAAAACCCCGTCGCGCTCCACCAGACACACGTGACAAGTGACGTACTTCATCGCAATGGCGGTGCGAAAACTTTACAAGCTTTTAAAAACATGAAAAATGCCCGCATAGCAACTGTCAAAATGCGACGTTATAATCGCGATAATATACACGCTTCGTCGTAAAATTTATCATCGCAATGCAATTAACCACAAACTATCGGGGAAATTTTAGTAGTTTTTACAAAAATCAACTCGTAAAGGCTAAAATTCGTGCAAACTGCTGCTGACCTTCAGTTAACTTGTCCTCGTGTTTTGTTAAGTCGTAAAGTTATAACAGGGATGCTAGGCGCTTGGGTTTGGTAATTTATGNGGGATGCTAGGCGCTTGGGTTTGGTAATTTATGCACTAACAGACAGTAAATGTCTGATGCGAAGTGGTTTTTACTATGATTTGCACTTTGTGTACCAAATGTCAGTAACTTTGAAAAGCATTTATCATTGCGTATTTTTATGATTTAAACTTTATCAATTCAACTTTCGAAATGGCAGAGGGTAATATGTCGGAATAATAACTTCTGGCTTTAAAAATGTCAAATACCATCAGTTGGTTTAAACGCTGTTTTCACGCACGCCCCCAAGCTGGTTCCGACCTAACTTCATGCGATAAACCGTGCAAAAAATGTATTTAATCGGGCGAAACTTTTACATTTGAGTTTCTGAAGTGGGTTAAAAATTAAGACGTTTCCAAGAAAAATACCATGTCTAATTTGAAATGATTGATTTTTGTTGCCTTTTGCCCTTTTCTTCACCAAACTGTTCCAATATTTTTTACAATGAAGCTTAACAAAAAAGGCGCAGTTGATTGATTCTTTGCTGCACAGCATATCGCCTTACATACACTGTAATTATCTCATAAGCCCAACAACAATCCGTTTCGTTTGAAATCACAATCCGGTCCCACGCTGTGTTTCAAAACATTACTGTCTTAAAATGCGCGCAATGGGATTGTCACCACAGGGGTGGTCAGAAACTAGGGCACAGAGTATTACTACTTATATTGGTTCTTCCGCTTATGACGAACAATCTTTAGTAGTTCTAAATGAAAATTATTTGAAATTGATGCGCAATGGGTTGTATTGTCCCGTTGTGAGTTAAAACAAGGGAGTTTTTGTGATTTGGAAAATCCGACTTTAACGCCGGTCCTATAGGTTGTGAAGCTGTTATCTATCTAGCGTTTGCATTATTGTTCATGCGGTTA
>QXVZ01019331.1:0-13386 GCA_008931825.1 Phallusia fumigata | reverse complement strand
TTGCGGACAAGAGCTTTAATCTAAAAACACAATGACATGTTACACAACCAGTATAAACATCATATAATTTAGACATTGTGTAATAATTTGACCCTTTTTGCTGGTTAGCATGGTAACCACTGGGTTATGGGGTAAACAAAACAAATAACACAACTCCTGACCATATCTACCAGCTGTGAAAGTTTGATCCTACAAACGTTTCATGGTAAAAGTAGATGCAGGGTAGGAAAAACAAAACAACAAACAGCATAAAAACAACAATGTGTCTCCTTAACCTCCAACAGCATATCGGTAAACTATTTTTTTATAGCAGCAAAGCTATTGTTACACATCGAAAATTTTAAACGGGTGTTATAACAACATATTTTAGTTACAGCAACACAATCACAACTTTATTTTTACAAGCTAAACAACTGCATAGGAATCCCAAGTAAACATCCCTTAACATTTTGGCACCACATTGATCCAAATCTATTGTTGTTTTATAATCTGTTGGAATCATTGTATCTGTAAATTATTTCTCCTATTCTGACATTGCATTTTAGTTAAAAACACAATGTATCTAAGATAAGTAGACCCATAGTTACACACTTACATCTCTTTCATGGTTGCTTACGCCAAAATCATCATCAGAATAAGACATATATCTGACTTCGAGATCTTGTATTGTGTCCCTTAGTGCACCAACATGGTTCAATGCAGATAAGCTCGACTCTTTTTGTAAAGACAACTGTTCTTTGTTCCTTGAAATTGGGTCAAGGCTATCAACTAAATTCTCAGAGTTTTGAAGTTCTTCTGCTGCCTCAGATATTTCCTTCTGAAAATTTTTTATTAAAGCGAAAATTACAAAGATTTGTAGGTGCAATGGACCTTATTTGATATTTTACATTAAACGGCCGGTACATAGGAAAAGGTCGACCAAAAATTAAAAATAAATCAAAAATAAAGCAAAACAACCTCAAATTTAAGAACATGCTCAAGGTTGGCCTGAAGCTCTGCATTTTTTATTTTTAAATCCTGGAATTTTTCAGCTACACCATTGGCTCGTTCAATAAGATTTCCTTCACATGCTGCCATGTGCGGTGTGGATTGAAAAGTGCCATCTTGTGTGTCAGCACTCAAATGTTTGGCAAAATCACATAACTTAAGCACATTACTAGCTTCATCACATAAATCATTGTGAATATCCTTCAAAATAAACAAGCAACTGTGGTGGATCATGCAAATTAATTAATGTGGTAGTGTTAAGAAGTGTAAAAAAATCTTAAACATGCAAAAAAATTCAATATTTTATGTACCTAGTAATACAGCAAATCAGATCACTATTAATCCGTTTAATTAAGGACTATAATATTAAAATTGATGCTGTAACAGTGAAATCCATACTCTTTAATGAAAGAGCTTGACCACTTGATACAGACAAATTTAAAAAATGCTGTTTAACTCTTTGTGTTAAATAGTAAAAACAAGGAAAACCAAACAAATAGTTTGTGTGACATGCAACAATACCAAAATCAAAAATTTTTTACTCAAAATATGTAGTACAACCAAACAAAACATATAATATTAAAACCCTAAACAAACTGTGATCATTCAGCAATACATTTTATTTACATCCATAAACTACCTTGGCAAATTTAATTTGTTTTGCTGTGAGACCTGACATTTCTGTTGTTAATTTGATGTGCATCTCGATTCCATTTAACCGTTTTTCGATATCATTTGCCATTTCGTCAAATCTCAACACATCATTCATATGACCAAGCAAGCTTTCTTTTAACTGATTGATTTCTAAAACACAATTTTTGTTGCACAAAAAACAATGGACAAAAACAAGCGAAAAAAGTAAAAAATAACATCAATCAATATTGGAGGCAAATTAACAAAACAACAGAAAATAAACAGTATGTGGTAACTGTCTGACGAGTAGACATAGAATAACCACTATTTGCTAGTGTAGATGTCCCTTTTAAAAGGTATGAGTAAAGTGGAGAAATTGTTATGTTAACGTTGCTTGGTCAAGCACGCTCGGTGTATTGTGACGTCACAAACTTTCCCATTTACACTGTAATTTTTTACTTTTTCAAGGTCCCTTATCTAGCCACCAGGGCGTATATAAACTCAAGAACTCCCTTCTGCATAACATGTGAGGCAAGCCAATGCTAAGTGCAACACCCATTTTTAACAACAGCAACCCATTTTAACAACAGAGTAACAACAGCGGCGCACGAAGACGCTGATGCCATGTCTGATGCTAAGAAATACAGCAAGTAATCAATTAATAGTGCAGTTTCGCAGTAATGGAGTAGTTTTAAATTTAGTTTAAAATAAATTTGTTATTTTTGTCTAATGCTCGGCTTAGTTCATGCGACTGCTCGGCCAAGTACCGAGTACTCGGGTTCTGGCTCGGTTCGGCCCATCCCTAATCATAACCTATGGTGACAAAATATCAAATTAAAGCGTAGTGTCACCTAACTAAATAAATTGATGACTTACCACTTTGCACAAGACTTAAGGTATTTGCAGATTCAGCAATCAAGGCAGGATGTTTTGTGCAGTGACAAAACTTACACACTTCCTCATACACACTTTCAGTTTGTTTCAGTTGTGCTTTACTATTGTTAAGATCATCCTGAAGACCCTGTGTTCACAAAATAATATTCAAGTGGGTTAATGTAAAACTTTCATGTCTTCTTTCCTACTATAGTGGGTAACTATAACCTAATTGTATGCCCTACAATTTGCATAGTTTGGCATTAGACATATATTGGGGTAGTGTAACAAAAGTCAAAAATGTGTATGTCTTAATTTGATATAATTACTTCATACTTTTTACAACAGGCAGCAAGGGCCTTCTTATAGAAATTTAAAAACTGACCAAGCTTTTTTTACCTGTAAATACTGAAGTCTTGCTTCTATGTCTTCAGGAACAACAGGGACCTGGCCGAAAGAAGATATTTCTGATGACATAGCCCTCATCGACTCTTTAATGTTTTTGCAGGATGTTGTGACATCTTCAAATGTTGTACTGGTTTTTGTCACAAGCTCTTCATGTTTGTCTGAAACAAATCACCAGAACTTTGGTGGGATTGTAACAGTCTACAAAAGGACCCACTGGTCATGGAGTAAAGTTGGTTTTTGTGCTAAAAAGGTTATTGAAAAAAACAACACACAATTTACAAGAAAAATTTTGCTACCAAACACAAAAGTGTTCACATAAATTACCAAAAGTCTGCAGCATTTCGTTGTAAGCAGCATTTGCCTTGGTTGTGACGTCACTGTGTAAGCTGCTGGAGAGAACATTGGATTGCAAAAGCTTATCAGCAGTTTCCATTACTTCAGTATATGTCTCTTTTCCTTCCTGAACATTACAAAACAATGTTCAAAATCGAATTGACTGTAAAAATTAATAAACTTACCATAAAATCTTTTTCTTTGAGGTTCTTGATTTTGTCAGTTTCATGTTCCAACCAATCTTTGTCACATTGAATTTCAGTTTGAGCAATCTGCCTGCTCATGGCTTCTGACCAAGATTGCAATTTTTCCAGAACACTGAACAATGCTTTCACTAACAAACATACACAAAATTGTTAACTAAGCGTTTGGCCACTTTACAGTTATAATTTACATGGGACACATGTGTTTACAAGTTTTACTATAACTACACACATTTTGTTGATGATTCGGAGCGTTGCGATGATAAAGCAATTACATCTTCTTTCAAGCTGTTCCAGTCAGACCAAATTATATCAAACATTTCTCCCAGTTGTGGAAGAATTTCAACAAGTTTGCCAGTTTCCTTTAAATCCGATTCACGGTTCACAACATCATTCAGCAATGCCTATGTGAAAAAATGCAATACCAGTAGATACAAAAGAATTGGAATAAAAATCAAACTATAAACCACAGCAGGATAGAAGAAAATGCCTCCCGTACTGGTCTGGACTTTAAAAAACTATACACAGGTTTCTTAACAGGCGATAGTTTTCCACTAATTTCCTCTGGCTCTCAGCATTCTTTGTAGCTCTGGTGGTAAAGTACCAGGCCTGGTTGAGTTGTGTCATGCATTCGAGTGCCACTGGAAGCTAGATTTTTTTCTAGCTTGCTAAATGTAAATGCTTGGAGAGCAGTGTTTAATTCGCTATAACACCTTTTGCAGGCATGGCATACTGTCATGGACATTGGTCTGTTATAATGCATTTAAAAAAAAAGGGGCAGAAATCGAGGCTATAAACTTGACAGAGGGAAAACAATTGCAGAATAAATCAAGCAACACACTAATACCTGAATTTGTGTGTGTTGCTTTTCATACATTGGCAGTTCCGTGCATGGTACATCTAGCATGGAATATATTGTCCGTTTGTCCTGCAGCCATTCTACAGAGCGTTGGTGTTTGTCACAATACTGTTGGTGGGCATCACATTTTTTTAATAAATCATGTAGAAGCTCATCAGATGTTTGTAATATATCATTCCATTTTGCACCTGAAGATTATGCAAATACAAGCTAATGCCAGTACTGCAAAGCTGAAAGTGTAACTTCCACTTACTAAGTTTATTAAAGTCATCTTTAACAGAGTCGATACCAATCCTTTCAGCATGTTTCTTTTGCAAAATATCAGCAGTTCTCTCTAAGTCACTGTAATCTGATGTGCAACTGGATACTTTGTCCTTCCATTTCTGACAAAAAAAACCTGTGTTAGATTGCCCAGATTTCACCCATGTTCAATTACATTAAAGTAGCTTTCACTATATTGTCATTTTATATACACCTTAACCCAATTAAGAAAAATGTATATTCACTATGTTGTTAGAATAACTTTTTGTTGCATGATTGTTTTGAAAGTTGATTTTGTTGATTGACCACTTGATGGGGCTAGCAAGGAAACCACCAGGGCTCAGTGGGCCACAATGACCTAATCTACAGGGTAGAGAGTCAAATAAACCAATTGACTAAATTGCATGGACAAATGTTTTACCCTCTTCGAGGCAAAAGGGGTAAAAACTGGGGTTATGGACAAATCCGCCAAACTTTTTATAAAAGCATTTTACCTTGTATTCTTGCGTTGTTTCTTTCAATTCTTTTAATGGCACATCAACCAAATTGTTTTTCCATTCAGAAAATTCTGCACTCAACATGTCCAACAGTGTTCCAAATGATTCAAACTAAAAATAATCAGCACAATTAAAATGGTATGAAACCTCTTAAATTAACAACAATAAATACCTTGTGTAATATTTGCTTCATGTCAGATAATAACTCTGTCAACATTCCTTTTGTTTCATCAATCTTAGTGATGGTTTTCTGAAACGATGTCCTTTCTTGCACTTCTGTAAAGAGAACTTGCCATTTTAAATGCCAACAACCTACATCAACTTAAAATGGTTTGTATGTTTTTACCCTTGGCATGTTTGTGCACAGAAAGTGAGAATTCACTCTCCAAGAAAGGCTTATAGGTGGGTTCCACCCGAATATCATTTCCCTCAACCAGAAAATGCTGCAATTTTTGGAATTGTTATGTAATAATATAGATACAAGTTTGGTTTTCTAATTAATAAACCTTTAAGGCATCAATGTCAGAAATTACAACATCCATTTCTGTAGTTGGATTCATATTATCCAAGTGCGTATTGCAAGACGTTATCCAATCTTCCAGTTTTGAAAGTGTCGATTGTTTTTTTCCAAGTTGACTGCTGTGTTCACTCAACTTATGTTCACTTAAAAGAGAACATTCAACACGTTTTATACATTTTAACAGTAACAGTTTCATTTATTGCACATACCAATCATCAGCACATTGAAAAACAGTTTTCCATTTTTCTTTCAGAGACTCCAGTTTCGTAGCAACAGCATTTGTGTCAAAACAGCAATTTACCAACAGTGTTTCACCACATGAGATTGTTTCAGAGTATTTTGGTTCCTTCTCTAACATGGAGGATTGAATTTTTTTCAGCTCCTACAAAAATAGTAAGCATCAAACAACATTGAATTGGAGCAGATAAAAGGATTTTAGGTTCAACTATACCTTCAAGTTTTCTTGTAAACCTGACAACAATTGCTGCACTTCTTCCATATCCCCTTCTTCACCATGTGAATCCTCAATCAGCTTAGTTACTTGCGAATTTATACCATCCAGAAAGGAATTTAGTTCATTTTCAGAAGATTCAAACATAACAAGTTTGCTGAACATATCTGCAAGATGACTGCACCAGTGTTCAGCCTCGTGCTTTACCTTTGCGTGTCTGTGGTAAACAAGTGAGCAGATAAATACAGCAGAAAAAATGAGGTTACTTGATCAAAAAATACGAACAAAAGTTGTTTTAAATAATGGGATTGGTTTAAATCTGAAGTTGGCTTTTACCACATTGCCATTCCAACACAAACTATGGTCAAAGTTAGCTGGTCAACTGTTTGAGAAATAGGGTTATGAGGAGCAATCAATGAATCACAATGATATGTTACACAAACTGTTTAAATCTCATTGAATTCAGAAAATGCTTATTACTTTGACCATTATAAGAAGTTTGTGGGTAACTACTTGGCTGAATGGTCAAACAAATAAATCAATACACTGTAATGGCATATTATATAAACTGTAAAAACGTATCTAATTTGACATTGTTAAATAATTTAACCCATTTTTGGGGGGCTAACGGGGTAATCGCTGGAGCTATTGCATCAAACAAGCGATCAATACCCCACAATGAACTTAAAATCTATAAAAATATTATGTCATTCAGATGTTGTTTAAAAGTTTAACCACTGGATGGAGCTACAGAACAATCAAAAGGGGTTTAAAGTCACCAGGGACAACCACAATTAGAATATCACAAAAGATGAATATTTCATCCAAAGCAATCAAAAATTTCATGAAAATGTCTTTTGGGTCAATTTTTTTAAGGTTAAGCATCACACTATTATTATTCACTTAAATTTGTAACATTTTGTTCACATACAGTGTAACTAAGTTGGCAAGTGTATTTTTCAAAGAACATCCTGCTTCACTTGTTCCAGTGCCAAACAACTGCACACATTCACTTTGTACAGTTTCCAGTATGGAGTCTGCTTGTTCCAGTTTCTTGGTTACATCCTAAAAGTAAAAAAAAATTAGGTGACAATCACCCAACACATCAGATATTACAAACAACATACTGCCATTTCTGAAATGTTACGGTCAACAACTTCACTTGAAGAACAGCAATCTTTTTTGCTTGCGGTTGTTTGATTGCTGATTTCTTGCAATAACTTCTGCAAATTTTCAAACTGACTGCGAACATATTCTGCTTGTTGCAATGTAGATTGGAGTTTTGCACACAGAGCTTCTATTTTGCTCATTAATGTGGTGTTTCTCTGTTGTAAGTCATCTAAGAGCAAAAAAATGTTAGCTTTTCCTCAATTCAAATATTTTACTGCATAAAAAATGCACCTTGAACGTGGTTGAGATCGCGGCCACCTTCTGTTAGGTGGTCATACACATGGACAGGGCACAGTAACAGCTTTTTTAAAGCTGAATCAACTTCTTGTAACATTTCGTCTCCATGTGATANTGACTGCGAACATATTCTGCTTGTTGCAATGTAGATTGGAGTTTTGCACACAGAGCTTCTATTTTGCTCATTAATGTGGTGTTTCTCTGTTGTAAGTCATCTAAGAGCAAAAAAATGTTAGCTTTTCCTCACTTCAAATATTTTACTGCATAAAAAATGCACCTTGAACGTGGTTGAGATCGCGGCCACCTTCTGTTAGGTGGTCATACACATGGACAGGGCACAGTAACAGCTTTTTTAAAGCTGAATCAACTTCTTGTAACATTTCGTCTCCATGTGATACTTCTACTACAAATTGCTCCACCAGTTTTATTTGCTCCTGCATTCAAAAAATTAGTCAAAAGTTATCTTTACAACACAACCTGTGTGCAATTTTTTTACAACACANGTTAGCTTTTCCTCAATTCAAATAGTTTACTGTGTAAAAAGCACACCTTGGACATGATTGAGATCGCGGCCACCTTCTGTTAGGTGGTCATACACATGGACAGGGCACAGTAACAGCTTTTTTAAAGCTGAATCAACTTCTTGTAACATTTCATCTCCATGCGACACTTCTACTACAAATTGCTCCACCAGTTTTATTTGCTCCTGTGTTCAAAAAATTAGTTAAAAGTTATCTTCACAACCTGTGTGCAATTTTTTTACAACACAACCTGTAGTGCATTAGGTTCCAATGGTACTGGAAGTAGGCAGACATTTTTGGCAGTTTCTTCATGCTTGTCCAACCACTGTACAACTTCAGCATGCTTTGAGCAATATTGCTCCAGCAAAGCAGCCTGAAAAACAAAGAAGGACTTATTATTATTTTTAATCTGGTACAAATGCTTCAAACTCGAGCGGTGTTTTTTTCCATATTGACAAATCCTACTACCCCATACAATAATTTTTCACAAAAAACATTATTTATTATTACAGATGACAAGTATCTTCTACTTGCATTGCATTGGGTCCATTTTTTCATTGGTATTTGTTTATGTCATTAACATGTTATAAAACAATATCTGTAAGGTACACAATTACAGCTAATTTTCAACTGCATATAAGCCCTAACTAAATGCCCTTTTCTGTGTGAAGTAGCAGTCTGATACAACTACTGTGCACTGCTGTGGTAATAAGCCTGTTAATCACTCGATTAGCATAGTGTTTGAGGTTGAACAGTCAGCATTTAAACATTGAACTGCGGTTGTAGGAGTAATCACCATGTCAATCAGGTTGAAATTTTAAGCAACCAATAAGAAACACCCTTTCTATTATCATTATAAAAGTGTACATGGGTAAATTCAAGTCATAAACTGCATTAAGTATTTTGCATTTCATAATATTGCAATTCCACATACAATACAACTCAAATTAAGAAAGATTATATATTCACTACATTATTTTATTGGGTCCCATATGCAGGCAGAAACACATGGGTCTCCCTGCATATAAAGTTGAAGATTACACTTTTTTCTGGATACATGTCAAAATTGTGGGTTTCCCTGATTACGCATAAAGAACAGTTGCAGGTATTTCAATAGATTTCAAATAATTTGTTTGATAACAAGTTGGCAATTATAGTATTACCCAATTAAAACAGAATGACATTCAGACTATGGCCAAATCATTAAACTTTGGTGGCTTCAAGGGTTTAACACAGCAATCAGTGCATCACAGTTGGCATGTTCTACAAACTGTATAAGTTTCATCAAGTTCAAACATTGTTCAATAATTTGAATTTTCAAAGATAAGTTCACGTTGTGTCAATCAACAAAAAGATCTTTGTTATTATAAGACTCAAGCTAAAAAAAATCCCAATTACATCAAGACCCAGATTTAATTATGTAGAGAAATATTCTAACTTGGTTCAGCTGATCTTCCCCAGGGGTTTGCACATACACAGGAATTTGCAAACCTTTGGTTATAAATTTCATTTGCAAGTCTTGAATTTCACTTGGAATACTTTTTTGAAAATCGTCACATTCAAATTTCCCACCACTGACAACGGATGCTGTTGCACTACTGTCAGAATCACAAACACCAATATCTGTGTTACATTCCTGACTATGTGTTGTCATCTGGGTGGCCATATCCAGTACATCCATATATTGTAATGCTTCGGGTGTTTGGTTACTTTTTAACTCAACCTGCACACCATGCAAACCCAAATCTACATCTTTGCACCTTCCCGCACTGCTGTTAGAACTTGAGCCATCTCTTAAAGTACTGTTGCATGGCACATTTGTTTGTTTTTCTTGCAAAGAATATTCAGATATTTGTTTGTCTGGTTCAAACTGTCCACTCGTTGTGTCACCTCCTTTTATCTTGTCATGACATACATTCGGAGAGGCTGGTGGACTGCTTTGCTTTCGTTTGTTCTTTCCCTTCCTTGTGCAACAAGGACAAGTGTTACCCATACTTTCGCACTCTACACAGCCAGAAGTCAGTTAAACGGCCACATGGGAAAACATCACGTAGCTGTAGGACGACAACAACTAAGTTTTTGTAACAAAAAACGTGTAAATTAAGCTGCGACGAAGCACCTCAGGCGAGCAAACAAATGATACCAACCACACACGCGCAAAGCACTACTTAACAACTCGATACACTTGACCGATGCGCTCGTCCTCGCATCAGCTGTTCGCCAACACAAGTGACGTCATACCTTACCAAGGCATTACTATTCCCACTGCGGTTTTCTTTAGTTGACTGTCTGAGTTGAACACAACAGTGTGCATTTGGTTTTTGGGTTATTTTTATTGCGATGGAAAGCTTGTACTACATCTATTGCTACTTTCGTGGTAGTAAACACGCACACACTACATAAACGTATGTTAATTAACCTGTATGATGCAAAGTTAAACACACTACAACATGCTAAATAGACATAAAAGCAGATATAGATTACGCAATGTACAAATTGTTGACTCTTTGTTGAAAGTGCAAATTTATTGGTTAGTCACGTGGCTTTTAGGCCCTCGGCAGGTTATAGTGTTTAGCGTTCAAAACTTCCACGCCTGGATGCCCTTCTACTTCCAATCGGGCTTTCCGCTGTAACGAAAACAAAGTGATTTAGGCATTTTGTCACAAGACCAGGATTAACAAAAACACACTAAATACCACGTGAGCTCGCGAGGGAGCTGGAGAGTGACGTATAAGCTGATGATGCCTGGATCGTAACACCACCCAATTTCACATTTCGTTCCAAGCGTGGCAACGCTTCCAACATACGAATGCCCGTAGCTGAATCAACGACAGATTTTTCAAGAGCGTCGGGGTAGGACATCTGCACACGTTACAGTATGTTTACTATCATACGTTTACACGGGGTGTACATGTAAATACACGGCGGTGACAAAACCAAGTAACATAAAAACACCGAAATGTTGTTGGTAGGAACAAGTTACTTTATTTTAAATATGCCTTAACTGGAATTCCCAAACCCTTTCAATGACAGCAAGTAAACGGGCGAACGTTAAACAACTTAAAGNCAAGTTACTTAATCGTTTTCTTCATTAACATTTTAAATATGCCTTAACTGGAATGCCTAAACCCTTTCAATGACAGCTTTGTAAACGGGCGAACGTTAAACAACTTAAAGTGTTTTTTTTGAAGCAAGTGAAATGTTTTCGGCAAGGATTGCGGAAACACCTGCGCATCGTCTTGCTCTCTCAAGCGTGAAATGCCAAGTTTCCCAAATGACAACTGGGAGGGCTGAAAACACCTGGATTACTTTCAAGTTTTCAGTTCACCTGTTTTTTTAATTCTGTACAGGTGGCGGAAGTTTTTGGTACTATTCCCCGAATGCTCAGCGCCTTGGCCTTGGCAGTGGAATTTATTACGGACTGAGGCCATTAGCCAGATTGTTTTCTGATTTTTTAACATTGCAACCAATTACAACGGTGTCTAGTGCGTTAAAATAGAGTTAAAATTGGTTCATTGCGCGCCAATTTAACGTAACTTCATTTTATACACAAGATTACATATTCCTATACCATGTCCATTTTAAAAAAACACCTCGGAAAATCAGGCAGTTTAGAAAAACTATCACGTGAGATAAACGCGTTAGACGCCATTCAAGTTCAGATGGCTGTACCCGTTGCGGGTACAGAACTTTGCTTTATCTTAACCAACTATTTGCGCAGAAACAATCTATTGCGTAAAACACGACGAAGCAGTTTTGTTATCAAAGGCAAGGACAATGAAAAGTAATTTTGTACTGAGCAGAAAAGTAATGCCTGAACCTTGCTGATTATGATTTGTCAGTTGTTGCGATGGGCAATATGTAACTCAGAAAGGGTATTTAATTCTCGACATTTTTCTAACTCGATAAATGTACATAACCGCAGAACGTGATCGATACGAGCAGTCTGATTCCTACAAAGAAATGAACGGCCTGGCGAAGACCTTATATGTTGACACTTCTTAATGTTAATTGCAGATTGGATGGGCCCACAAAACAAGTTAAAAATTTTTTTGAATACCTATTCGATTTTGTTAAATTCGCGTATTTTTATGGCTTACATAGCCATCAATTCATTTGCATCATTGTTGCATGGCAAAACACGAATAGATAAAAGAAAAAGGCAATTAAGGAAACAGAATGTTGTCGCCCAGCTGTGACCGAGATGTGAATAAAATGTTTTGTCCACTGCAAGAACATGGAGAAAAACCATCGTATTTTGTTTACGCATCTAAGATATTTGGTTAAACCTGGAAGGCATCAAACACATTACAAATTGTTGTCATTAGGNGTTTTGTCCACTGCAAGAACATGGAGAAAAACCATCGTATTTTGTTTACGCATCTAAGATATTTGGTTAAACCTGGAAGGCATCAAACACATTACAAATTGTTGTCATTAGGAAGGGTATAATTAACTCGCCGACAATTTGGAGCCCACATACGGCATCAGTTAAATAAATGCCATAAAACCAGGTATACGGAACCGTGCACATGCGAATATATTCATGCCCCAGAGGCGTTAAACGGAGAAGTATCCAGTTCACTGTCTAGCCTGGCAACAGCTATATCGCTGTAATTTAAGCGCGTTTGCAAATGCCCGTTCTACAACAATATATTTTTTGTGTCGTTGGTAAAACTGATGTGGATACCGCCAATTACAAGTCGAAAATCAACAGGATTTTAAGGAAGAGCGACGATCAAATAAAATACCTAAGAACTGTTTTCAAAAAATAATGTCGGTAAGGCTGGTTTGGGCAAAAAAGTTGGTACACATTAAAACCAAGAATATTAAATTAGCCAATACAGTTAACCCTTTGTATAAGTGTAATTTTCACTACAATTACATGAAAGAAAGGCACAAAGATGGAGCAGAAGTGCTTTTCAAACCGCCCAGATACTTTAAATTTGCACAGAAACAATTGCAGTACATGATGAGAGTGGCAACATTAAATTAAACCTTTTGCGTTACCTCGAAACAGAACCGCGAACATGGAAAGCCGCAAATCGAGAGTTACGAGAGTTGAAATCCAGAACAAAATATTTGTGCAGACAGTGTACAATGTTTCGACCTGTAAGGTCTCATCAGTGCAGCTGGTGACAGGACATAGGCCGTTTAGCCTAGTGTGGCCATGCAGGTCGAAACAGTGTGTACTGTCTGCAGCTCACAAATCATTGTAACGGCTCTTTAATATTGTACAGAACAAAATGGTTTTAATATTCTCTTTAGTATGCTGATACTTTTTTTGAGTTTTCGAAAAACGGGACTTGAACGGAAGTTAACATGTGTCTGGTGATTTATTATTCTTGGTATTACTGCGATCCAACTTTCCAGAATGGGTCGAATCAATAAACCGCGCGATTTTCCGCTTTATTAATCACCAATGTATTACGC
>QXVZ01019328.1:0-66074 GCA_008931825.1 Phallusia fumigata | reverse complement strand
TGCGCCGCTTTTCTGAGTCATTCCTGATGATGATAGCAGCGTTTGTCGAAACGTAGAAAATGTCCTACACACAAGTACTGGCTTGTATATTTCTATTGAGAAAGGCATAATGGCTTTGAGAAAAAAAAATGTCTTGGACATTTTAAACTTTCTTGGACCATCGGATAGAGCTGAATATTTTATCAGCCAGTTGTAATTCAATAAAACGCTAATTTGTTTGAAAACACATGAAATAAAGAAAACTGTGATTCATTTTTTAATACGATACAAAGAAAACTACCTTGGCAAACGTAAAACATCAAGTCGTAAACATTTAAGTTTCAATCGTCATTGACCTACATGTCNACTTGTCATGATGAGAGTCACCCCGAAATTTCTTCAGTTCCTCGTCATCATGTTTGCCTACGTCACTGTGTTCGCGGTTATGGGGGTTCACCTGTTCATGTACACGTATGTCGACAACGGTAAGATGTATGTAAGCAGGGTGGGCAAATATCTTTAACCGTGAGCTTATGGTTGGTGTCGGAAAGTTTGCGTCCGGTTGGTGGTTTTAGATCGGGGCCGACCATCAGATTTACTCTTTTTAATAAGTACACGACAGAAGAAATAATTTTTGCTGTTTTGAACAGAAATAGTAAAATCTCAGCATGATGGTATTTATGAAGGAGCTTTCAATAACACAGGAATCGCAATCCTCGAGATATTTGTGCTTATGACAGGTAAAGGGGCTGTGAACTGAAAAAGTTAAAAGTAATCTAATGTATGTTTTTAACGGAAAGTTAAACCTAACAAAAGAACAAACAAGTTTAACATTGGAATAACTTAGGGTCTACACACACGTAATTGTAAGCTAGCCGTTGTACAATGCAATCGAAGTTAATTGTTACTTTCCAGGTGGAAGTTACCCAAGGTTTATGATCCCCGCCTACGTCATACATGGCAGTTCTGTGCTCATTTATTTCATCACAATAATAATGACAGGAGAGGTAAGCTAATTCATAAACATGAACTTTCCCCGGCTGGTAACGTCTTCCCACAATGCGCCAAACTCCCCCTCCGATGTGAGTCCCCTTCATATAACATATTATTGACGATGTAGCTGCACCAATTGTACCATAACTTTTCTGATCCTCATAACGTTTTAACGTTGCGCAGCTTTCTCCCACTTGGTTATTGTTTTAGTGCATTTGTGTAGTTATGATTTCTTTAACCAACACAATTTTACTAGATCATGCTTTACGCTTTGCTCGTCGCCCGTATATACGACTTCTACGTTGATGCAAACATCAAGAATGTGAAGGAAGAGCGACACAGGGAGAGACAGTGCCTCGTGAAAGCTTTTGAGATCCTTGACATGGACGGGACGGGATCCGTTCACTACAAGCACTGGAAGGGGTGAGACAAAACTTCTGAAACTTGCCGCCTTGTTTGTTTTTAGCAAGACAAACGTTCGACCGTGGTCTTTGTAAGCAGATGTCCGAGCGAATTACGTTTACAGCAAGTTTAAAACACTGGTTTGCTCCGCCTTTTTTTAATTTTCCAATCAATTTATTTACGAATTTTTATCTTATTTCTCTCGTCAACAAGAAGACTGAATACGGACTAACCGTAGTTGGTATTAACTATTCCAATTTCATATTAGTCCAACGTGCACTATCAAACAATGTTAAGCATTTTTGGGTGTGTTCTTCCTTCCGGCGCTTGAAACTACCCGGCAGATTTTTTATTCGGTGGTTTGTTTTCCTGTCAAACCCCACCCTTTTTCCCTAGCACGGGTGGTTAGCTTCTAAGGCCCCCTCGATTGGTTCCACCAACGTCACCATCCCCCACCCCCGGCTCCTCAAATCAACTCTCAAATACGAAACTTTATGACGACTGCGTCCTGCACAAATCGATTTTCTCGTTTCAGATTAATCAAGGAATTAAGACCGAAGGCAACTTTATCTGAAATCCACAAACGATTTCGAAAACTGAAGGAGCTTTCTGACAATGGGAAATCGAATGATTTAACAAAAGACTCATTCTGGACTTTCACTCTTTATGAAATATTTTACCTTCCCAGTGTACTTCAGGTAAGATTTTGCTTAAGCTTCAAACTATTCAAGTGGTGTACGAGGATGTTTTGCTGTTTCCAGTTTATTGTTGAAAAAACGAAGCCTCGGCAAAGCATGGAAAGCAACACGTGGGGAAGTTATCCGTACTGTGAAGCCCTGCACGTTTGTGGAGAGGTTCACTTTATGCCATATACCCGCAATTTCCTATTAACATACTTACAATATTTGTTTTAGTGGATCACGACGTTATGTCAAATGTGGTTTCACACAAGATGGGCTTACATAGCATCACTGACACTCAATATTATTTTCATTTTACCCTTTGCGGTTGTGTGGTATGGAATGACGTTGGAAACATCAAAAATTGTGTATGTTGTTGAAATGAGTTTGCTGGTAATAATGAGCCTGTCAACAATAATGCAGGTAGGTGAGAACTGTTCAAGGATAAAACCAGTAGATCTAATACCAAGGTAGCAATACATGTGAGGTTAAAAACAAAAAAATCTACACAAATTACATGACTAAAAATGTTGGAATGCATTAAAACTGTAAGGGGCACAAAAACAGAATTTAAATTTTTTAAGTTGATCACTGTTATCAAAATAAATTCAGGAAAAGTTGTTTTTCAATGTTGCCATTCAACTTAAATCATGCTGTATCAAATAAGTTTTTTGTGCCACTGTTTCTACAAGCAGAAAAACATGGGTCCCCACAAACAACAATGCCCTAACCCAGCAATAGTTTCAACTCTGTTTAATGGCAAAAGGCAAAATATGCCAAAGTGGAGGCTATAGACTCGGGGCATCTCCGGGTATTTTGTTTAACCCACATTTTTATGTCAAGTTGTGATGATGACTTCCAGGATAATACAAAAATAAAAACCCTGACACATTTTAACTAAACCCTAACCCTAATCCTACATTTGTTCAAGACAAAGTGATGAGAGCAAAGAAAGCAGTGAAACTACCTACAACATAATTTTAGAATTGTTTTAAAAGTTAACAATCATTTACATTTCAGTTTATAGCACTTGGTATCAGCTTTATGCTTCAGGAGATGTTGCTTCACTTTGTAATGCTCCTCACTGCGCTTGTGTGCATGATTTACATTGGAATTACAAATATCGAAAGTTGGAGTACAGGATGGTTGCCGGTTGTTGCACAACTAGCCATGGTTGTCAGGCTGACTGGATTTAAAAGGTTTGTTGAAAAACATTTTTCGCCAAAGATCACTCGAAGGTGGTTTTGGGAAACACTGGATTTCCATGAAGTATTTATACAGGTGTTGTAGCTCTCAAAAGACACCCAGATTTAAAAGAATAAATCACTACTTACAAATTTATAGGAAATCATCTTCGATGTTTCATTGGCTGCGACGTCTTGCTCCAGCACTTCTAACTCTTTTGTGTGTCACATGTATTGCTTTCTACTTATATGGAATAATTGGAATGGAGAGTTTTGGAGGTAAACTGTTTGTAACACAGTGTTTACTTTGTTTAATTCATACCTGTATATTTTAAGAACTTGACTCCGATGAAATATTGCCGGCGGGAATCTCACTGTGTCGTCATGGTTTCGAAACATTAGGATGTTCTCTCCTGACTTTGTTCCAAATCAGCCTGGGTTCAAGTTGGCATAAAGTAACGGTGAAGTAAATTTAAAAAAAACTATTCAACAAAATACACTTTACTTGTAGGTGATGCACTATATTATGGATGAGATTAGTCCGTGGGCTTGTATTTATTTTGTCTTCTTTTATGCATTCATGCAAATGCTTGTTTTGAACGTGATATCCGCGATTGTGGTTGAACTTTCAAACAAAATATACAATGATGAAAGTGAAGCCAAGCAACGAGACAGAGAAGTAGGACTTCAATTTAAACACTACGTTAACGAGCTGTTGGTAAAATTATTGGAATTTGGGGAAAAAATAAAAGCCTAACATTTTAAAACTGTGGCAAATAAATTAAATAATATGTATCTATTAGTACGAGACACGTGAGGACATCGCCCATGAAATGGGCGGCAAAATCCAAATGATAAACAAAAGAACAAGAAAAATCAGAACTCAAGGATTTTCTTCATCAAGTAACAGCGTGGTAATAAAAGGTAAAATAGTCCCATGATTTTGAAGGTTACAAAATAAAAACCACAAACCATTTGTTTCAGCAATATCCATGACAACAAGCTTGATGACATTCAACAGTTCAGTTGTGTCTGAACCACTTAATGATTCTACTCCCAATTTTCTTCCAGTAGCACAAGCCGGGAGTCACAGGGCAACAGAAACAGGTTACAGCTTCCAAGCTTACAGCACACTTTACACATGACATAGCACTATAATATATAAGATAAGTGACAGCAATTCTAACATAGTTCTGTTTCCTTTCAGTTCAACAAAACAAACACAATGTGGCCCTTCCTTGCATAGTTGAAGAGGATTTGGCAATAGAAAATTATGATGAAGGTGAGATAAAAACCCACATCAAATCAAATCATCCAATGATTGACTTGGGGGGAAAATCTTTTTCCCAAAATTGTTTGAATTTAGGTAACATTAGCATTTCAAAAATTGATCTGTCAAAGTTTTCTCAAGTTCGGACATTGTTTGGTAATTTGTTCACTTGAGGGGGCTAGCAAGGCAAACAATGGACTCTGGGGCCAAGCAAACAAAAACCACAAAGACCCGAAAATATTAAAATTTATGTTAAAAATACCACTAGGCCTGCGGTCAAATAAACAAGTGTATCCTGTGACAAAATCAAAGTTAAATTAGAATGTGTCCTGCTTGCTTGTAAGTAGCCCACCTTTATTTATTTCAATCAAATCCAAAAAAACTCTGATCCTGGCAGGGTTTCCACAGGGACTATGGGGTTAAGATGATGTCACACCACCATGATCGCATCTACAAGTTTTGTTTCATGCCAAAAGTGACAGGGTAGATTTTAAATGAGTTATTTTTTATATTTAAGAAAGCCAACCATTATATTTTCAAAAAATATATACATGTTGCTTTCAGTGACGCTCACAGGTCGAAAAGAACTTGGAAAATGGAATCGGGAAATTCTCCCAGATATCACATTCCTTAATGCAGATGACCTTAAACGTTTGCACACTGAGATGGGGAAGTCTGTTGAAAAACTAAAGTTAGACCGAAGGTTGGTTTCAACCTGTACAGTATCCAGATGTCTGCACAGAATTAAAAATAAATATGTTTAAAATCGATAGGTAGAACCTAAAAAATCCACAACCTTGTGAAAAATCTAGAGTCAGAAATAAGCCTTCAATTTAATGTTGTTCTTATGCCGATAGTGAAGAAGATATAATGTATGCAGCTACAAAAGAGTGTCACATGAAAATGAAATCACATTTTAATTGGCTGCACATACTTCTAACTTTTATGGTTTTATTTTCAGAAAACAAGGAAATTTGAAAAAGAAATCCAAAGAAAATTTGCATGGCGATACTTAAGAAATGAAGCTTTTTAAAAACTTGTGCTTTGGGGGGGATAGCAAAATATTTTAGGATGGATATAGTAGCATGAAAATGTAAACAAAAGTTAATTGCTAGTTCACCAAGTATCGCAGAGAATCTCAACAGTTTTACTGCAATGCACATTTTGGCTGATGTCAGCAATCAGTTGCAACAATAAGTTTTTGTCTCATAATTACAAGGCTAAGATGTATAGGACAAAGTTAAACTCTTGTTAAAGTTTGCTTGTTATTTTTCAAGAAATGCCAATACATAAGATGATACGACTTACCAATTAAGTAATTGCACTTCATCCATGCTAGTACTACTTAATTAAGCTTTCAAACATAAAAAGGACAGTTTGCAAACAAGAGATAAATATTGCAAGAATGGGCAGGAATACACTTACACTGAAGTTAGTGACCATTACAACATCATGTAACCGGTAAAAACGCCACAAATATCATGGCATCAAAGGTCCCTAATTCCAAGTTCAACTCCTTGTTGTTCAAGAACTTGACTATAAATTTCTTCATTCCAGGATAAGTTTAAAACTGCAGTGGGAACCTAAACATAAAACAGTTCGAAATATGAGCAATGTGGAGCAAATAATACAAATAAGAAACAAAGTCAATGTTCTAACCAGGCATGGCAAATTCGGTTAGGTTCTGGGACCAGATCCCGACCATCTGATCTAATGTGGGCCAGGCCAGTAAAATAATGGTAAAATACCCTCTGGTGGAGCTGTTGCCCCGCGACCTGACTATGGATAAGAGGTTAAAGATGAATAGATGGCTAACCTATGTCGTACAACTGACACACAAATATTCAGAGTTTTTTGCACATTACTGCCCTCTAGTGGCTGGAGGGAGCATTTGGGATTTTAGGGTATTTAATAAAAAATCGATTGACAGAAATAAGTAAAATACTCCTTTTTTTAGGCAGATTCAGTGGTGGATCATATGTTCGACACACCTGTTCTTAGGGTTTAAAGGCTGTGGGCAGTATCTTTGATTCTAATGCAGTTTAAATATGCTTCACATGCCTTGTGCAGCAAGTGGTTTTTATTCTTAGGTATTTTTATTACGGCAAGTGTCAGGTGTTCATTGACTTTAAGTATGCCAGACGTAAATCCTTATAAGCTGTCTTTCATTTGGTTCCATTCAGAAATGATAAGAATTTCTTTTTGGGCCAATATGGCATGTATGAAAAGCAGCATAACACAATTTTGAGTCAAGCATGAGAAAGGGAGGTAAAATGCAATGCTGATATACGGCCACTAGTGGTAACATGACCATTACCCAATTGCCTGCTAAGCTAGTTAAAAGTATTTCTACAAAATAGAGAAAGCATGAGAAGTATGCATTGTGGGATATGTTCCAAAGTAACAAGTGTTATCAGCATACCCTGATCCACTGGAGCCCAATTTGTGTAAACCTTGCTTACCAAATCAGCTTGGCGTAGAGTTTGTGTTTCATCACTGACAATGAGACCAGTGGAAGTTTTTAATGAAAAAACTGCCCATTCCACATTTATATGTTCACGGATAAACTCCATTAAATGTAAAATAGATTCATCTGCTTCAAAGGTGCCTGTAAAATACATCCGCACTTTTCTGATTAAGCAACATTCACAGATACAGCATCGCTACTACATCACTATTTTTAAGAGGATAATTTTGCCTGTTTACCATCAAAACAAATAGAAACTAAAAGGGTGGCTTTCACCACATTGCCATTCTACATACACTATTACTCAATTTATAAAGGATATATACATTAACTATTGTTATTCCAACTCTCTCTCTATATCACTCCATCAAAGTTGATATAGGACTTTGATTCGAAACACTGGAATAACTATGAATATCCCTACAATTTAGCAAAAATGAAGGTAAAAGCTGCAACCCAGAAGATGGCACTGTACACCGTAATCCAAACTTGAGCAGGTTTAAGTTAATTATTCCCATCATAACAAACCTTGCAGAATAGTTCCATTTGGAAACTTAACTCGTATGCAAGAATATTTAAAATGGGATTTGACTTTATTTTCATTTCGCATCGCTTGGGTTCGTAGTTGTTTGCTCAATTCCAATTCATGCGACCTTTACGTAAATACCCACAGCCATTGTTAGATGTTGACTAAAATGTATATATGTACAGAAACAGTAAAGTTGATTGCTATTTCACATACACTATGATCAAGTAAAAAAGGCCTTTTTTTGGTATGCAAGCTAAATTATCTTTACATTTTAGCCAAAAAAGTATGTTTTAGTCACAATAAGGAATGTCTGTGTAAAACAAAAAGTTCTCTATTTTTTTCCAATCTTAATCAATGTATGATAGAACAAACCAGTTGTAATCAGTGATTGTCATGTACATCAAAGGGGCCATTACTGAGCGGATTTAATTCACTTTACACTTTAGGGTTGAGACTTACTTTACCTGTTCTGCTGTTCTGCTTTTATTTCTTCAGCTGTCAATGAAAAGAAGCTATCAGGAACATTGTCCAATGTGGATTGCGAACTAAAACCAAACACCTAACAAGGCATTACCATTTTAGAAAACATTTTGTTTCCAATTTTTGATGCAACCAAATACATTTTCTCACCTTCGCATCTCTGTTAATTTTGATCGTTGGAGTTTCAAGTTTTTCAAGTTTCTCCTGATTTGATTTCAAAGCTTCAATGTCAACTTCATCCAGTATGAAATAAATTTCTTCATCTGGGTAAAACATAAACAACTAGAAGGGTGGCTTAGCATATATAGACATTCTACATACACTATTACCAGATATTAAAAGAGGATATATTCCACACATTANTCTTCATCTTGGTAAAACATAAACAATAATAGGTTATTGACAAAATTAATGTGTTTTATTACATAGAAAATAAAAACTGTTTAAAACTTAGTTTTTACTGACCAGTTCCAGCGAGGCTACGTTTAAAACCACAAGCTTCAAGGAATTCCTCACAACCCTCCACCGAAGAAACCTTTTCACTGAAAACTCGATTGTATTTCCGAATTTTTCGATACTTCACTTCATCAGGATGGGTTATAATGTTACTTAGATATCTGAAATAGTTCTACTTGAATTTTGTTGTAAAACACACTTATGCAAAAACAAAAATATATAAAAGCAAGCGACCAGTTTTGCTACTTAATGGATATATATTCCACAGACATGACTTTAGATATTTATCAGTAAATCAGGATGGTTCAAGTTTGTAAATATTCAGGGACGCAATACTGTTTTATCAAAGCTTGAACATGAATTAAGACCAGCTCTACAAACATAAGGCTAAACACAGAAACTAAAAATTTACATACTTGTTGATTGTTTCAGTTGCTGTATCAACTATGTCCTGGTTTTTATTTAACATTTTAATCATTAACACAGATGCTTCAACACCATTGCTGCCCAATTGCTGTGAGGTAAAAAAGTTTCAGTTACAAATGTGTTATTTCAACTTTTCCAACAGTTATAACAAGGGTGCATAACCTGCAGGTGTGGAAATGGATTAATGAGCTCATGTATTAATGTATGTATTGGCACCCATGCATTGTTATAATTCTTCAACTACTGCAACTTGAACAATAAGAACAAGAGAGCCAGTCAAAAATAACTTGGGCTCACTGGCAACCATTAATAAAATGATGTGGCCATCAGTAGCGAGAAGGTAGTGCTACCCGGAGTTACACCAACTTTGCTAAAAGTTAAAAAAAAGAGCTGAACTATAAAATGAACAGAAAAACTTTCCAACCTGCAGCAAAACCTCTCTCACATGATCACGAAACACTGATTTTTGCACAATGGTCATTGTAAACGGACAGTGGTATGATATTGTGTCATCAAAGTGTGTTTTGTTCACTGACCTAGTGGCTGCAAAATAACAGCTATAATTTGCAATACAACGTTAAAACTGCTAAGCACATTTACCTGGTGTTTCGTGGCTTGATGATTGCCGCTCTGAACTTAATTCCGCCTGTAAAAACATGTTTGAAATATTTTTCTGTAACAATGGATGATGAGAAAATTTACACACAGTTCTGTTTGGTGGCACTAAAACAACAGTTTTTCTAAGTGTGATGTAAGTCAATGGTGGAATGAAATCACAACAAACATTATGCCCTGTGCATTTATTAAGATTAGCAAACAAAATCCAATAACAAATAATTTGTGTTGACAAACATTTAACCTGCATTGCGTAAAAAACCATTGGTAAACAAGTTGCAGTTAAATTGTTTTTGGATGAAATAGATGAAAACATACATGGACAGGTTTGCGTAGAACTTTTGGGACAACGGTTTTACTTTCTTGAGATTTTTTTTCATGTCTTGCGAGTGCAGCGGAACCAGCTTGAATTTGTGATGCAGTCATTGGTTGATGTCGAACATTTGCATACTCCTGTGATGTACCGGGTCTTTGGGACCTAAACAAATCCAAGTTTAACTACAGATGGGCTTTCTGTATTACAACGCTTTCGCAACTTTTTGTAACTGTTGTAACTTTTGTGTATTAGATACCTGCCTCACTGCAACAATCACATTTTGACACTGGTGTAATTTATGTCATCAAAAATGATGTTTAAACCCCATTTCGGGGGGTATGAAATAAAATTATGCTAAAACATTCAAGTATGATGTCATATGCAAAACTTACACAAAAATTTTACCTTGTATCTTCTGTAAGTTTATGTCCTTCACCAGCTTTTGCAAACTTTGCTTCAGTTTTTAGCTTTGAAAACAACTTTTTCATTGCTTTGCATGCAATAAATTTATTAGTTTGTAAAAAATGTGCAGCTTATCTGCTGATATTCCCGAATAAATTCAAAATACAAATTTTGTTACATATATGTTTATTTGTTACAATTTTATCCTCTGTTGTGGAACAATGCTATAACTTTTAGGTATACTGCCAATTCCTTTTATTGTCAATAAACAAACATTCATGTAACTTAACACAACCACAAAGCACAAAGTTTAACAGTACATAAAAAAGTGTTGCAAACCAATTAGCATTAAGAGTGTCAACCTTTTTTACTTCTTATGATACCCCTAAAAATGTCTTTTTGCAAAAAAGTCTAAACACCAGCCTGGGCAAATATCCCGTGATTATAACTGTAGTATCAACTAAGTTACTTCAAGCCAGTAACTCTCAAAGTGTAAAAGTTTGAGAAATACTGCTTCAAACAGACAGATGTCTTTTAACCAGCTTAAAAGTCAAAACGTAGGCAAGTAGGAAACAAGCGATCCCCGAAAATCCGGAAGAAATTAGCGGCTCTACAAAACTTGTCGAGCTTCACAGTAGAACGTATTCGGCCTAAATTCTTGTAAATCTACACTGAAAGCAAGCTATGTAATTCAATCACTTAAAATTCCACACATTTTAATGGAAATGTGAAATTAGATCATAGAAATCCGACAAAAGTTAAATATCTCCAGCGTCTTCTAGTGGCAAAGTTTTAGGGTTATTGCCCCAACTTGAAACTGAATTTGTGTAGTTTTTATTTCATGGCAATGCAAACTTGCTGGAGGGTTTAAAAATGAATCTTGAGTTGTTAGGTAAGTTAATAAATTAGATTCAAACCAACTGGAAATCAACTACATCTTGTGCAAAATAATATAATGACCTGAGAGTGTTTTTTTAATATACCATCATTTTCTAGTTACTTTATGTTAATATCATTTTAATATTTAAAGAATCATTTGGTCAAAATTACCCTGAAGAAGCCGATGGCACCCTTGATACAGGTTCGATGGCCGTTACCTGCACATTTAACAGACATGGAACGTTACTGGCTGTTGGTTGCAACGATGGTCGAATTGTGGTGTGGGATTTTTTGACCCGAGGAATTGCTAAAGTTTATAACGCACATGCACATCCTGTGTGTTCCTTAAGGTGGGATGATAATAATATTGTAATGTTTATTGACTGTACAGTGAGATTCAATTGGTCTTTTTTTCAGTTGGTCTCGTACGGGTCGACAACTTGTGTCAGCATCAACTGACAACCTTGTTTGTATTTGGGATGTTTTATCTGGAGAATGCTTGCACACTTATAGATTTCCAACACCGATTATGAAAGTACAGTTTGCCCCTCGTGATAATTCTGCTATCCTGGTTTGTCCTCTACGTCCTGCACCAGTTTTGCTGAAAATCAACTCGGATCATCTCACCCTGCCAACAGTCGAAGATGTAAGAACTAAAGCTCTAATTATAAAACATTTAAACAGACTGGATCTCACAACAAAAAGACTTTGTATTGATGAACATTGTTTTGAAATACATGTTTTGCAAATAAGGCATACGGTTTTAACACTACAAAACTAACATATGCAATTTTTCATGTGCAAAGACCGACAGTAATATTGTGGCATCCTTTGATCGCCGAGGACAACACATTTATACCGGAAATGCAAAGGGAAGAATTGCAGTGATAAAAGTAAAAACATTAAAAGTTATTGCCTCATTTCGGGTCACCACGGGAACTGCAAACAATGCAATCAAACAAATAGAGTTTTCCAGGAAAGGAAGGTACACAGTAAGCAAATAAAAGTTATCATGTCCTTGTTATTAAATATTCAAGTATATTTTTAGTTGTTTTCTTGTGAACACTGCTGACAGGATTATACGTGTTTATGATGGCAAGGAAGTTGTGATGTGTGGTAAAAGCGGTGAACCAGAACCGATTCAGAAACTTCAGGATCTTGTAAACAAGTGGGTTCTGTTATATAACAAATACGTTAAAAACAAAGACATGTTGTCACACTTGCAATAGGTCTGAGAAATATCTTTGCTGATTGTTGATAAAGTTGACATAAATGTCACTCAAGTTTATTTTCCTGCGCGTTCTGTCTCTGTAATAAAAGTTGCACAATTAAAATTTTAATACTTATATTTTTACACAACATACCTTTCCTGCAGTAAAAGAGTGAAGCTGACTATCATTAAAAACAAACCAATTCCAATGACAAGAGCACCAATTTGGCCTGAAACCAATGTTGTAAGCAATGCTCCGAGAGTTGTGAGTGTAATACTGCAAGCCACGGCCAAACACTCCAATGATTTTAGTTTAAGTTTTCCATCTGTTACCATTTGGTAATTAAAGGTTTCATTTCTGCAAAGCAAAAATATATATACCTGTACAGCACAGAAGACTAACATGACAATTGCAGTAAACATTCTGATCAATTACAATAGCATTGCTTTTTTTTGGTTAATGTTTAAAGTAAATACCAACTGCCAAAATTGTATTTACCTTGCAGTTGAAAATTTTTGCTGTTTTGGGTAATTATTTACCCCTGAGACTTTTCTTGAAGCTAAAGCTGCACCAAACATTCTAGCAGGTGTTTATGTGGAATGCTTGCTTCAACCAACTGAATTGTGGCATCACATTATCCCAACAATCAATATTCCATTGCACCATAGTTAATGAACACTATGATAGCTGGCCTATTGTGGTGTAATAATCAATTGATTGCTATCTAATAATCATGTAATTGATTTTTTAGGACACCATGGAAAAAATGTTGCTTCTCTGGGGATGGGGAATTTATTTGCGCTGGATCAGCAAAACAACACCAGTTATACATTTGGGAAAAAAGTCTGGGAAACCTTGTGAAAATCCTGCAAGGCATGAGAGGGGAACAACTACTTGATGTTGTGGTAAACTTGAAAAAAGTTTTCATAAGTTTGAAAGAACCAATGACATGTGTGTTATGTAGTGGCACCCAGTTCGACCAATTCTCTGCTCTATTTCAAGCGGTGTGGTTTCTGTGTGGGCACAAAACCAAGTTGTAAGTACTTTGATTTCAATCACAATTCTACCATTAATATAATATGTGATGAATTGCATCAAATAAATTTCTAAAAACACAACCTTGTTGGGTTTATCGAATGTGAACCAAATATTGAGAATTTTGCAGGAAAATTGGAGTGCTTTTGCTCCCGACTTCTCAGAGTTGGATGAAAACGTCGAGTATGAAGAGCGAGAATCAGAGTTTGATGAAGAAGATGAGGATCGCTGTAAAGAAGATTCAAGTCTAACCAAGAAGAAAGATGATTTCCAGCTCGACGTTGATGTTACATCTGTGTTGCCAATACGAGCTTTCTGTAGCAGGTGAGATTTGTACAACTGCAAATTATGATGTCACAATGACACATGTGTGACTTCATAGTGATGAGGAAGACCAGGATCCTGATTCACTTGGCTTTCTTCCGATTTCACCAGAAATTGACGAACCAGAAGAAAATGTTCTTCTTCCCCCAGTTGATCCAACCAACCAGGTTTGCTTTTGGTCAAATTATCCACAAGTTTGTAAATCCCAACCCAAGTTTTTACTTTGCACAGGTGACGCCACCTGAACCAGTCTCGAAGAAGCAAAAGGTTTGCATTGTTGCAATCAAAATCATGCCTAAGATTAAAATTCCAAATGTTTTCAGGTTCAAAATATAAAACTCGATGGCACGTCTGGTGGCGAGGAACACCCGCTTATTAGTGGAACTCGAAAAGGAAAGAAACGTACAACTGGAGGGCGGAACAAAGCTGCGAAACCCATGAAAGAAGGTAAACGCTTTAAGTGACTTTAAGACAATGTTTTTTTTCTGGCAAAATTGTTTTCAGGAAAATCAAAAACCAAAATGCGTCAGAAGGGTGGCGATGACGTCATCAGCATGGGAACCACACTGCCTGGTCTGTGACCTCACAATTTGTCATTCTTGTAAATGTTAATAAACGAAATATTTGTACGTCTTCGTGCTATGTTAAAGTAAGGTTGCACAAAAGTTCAGTTGTTTGTGGTTTAACTCGAGTACCTTAGTGGTTGCGCCGATTTAGCTCCCGCACGCACCAATGCACATCCACCTCCAACCACTTGAAACGCGGTTGTTTACCAAACAATGAAGTACTTCCGAAACTAGCTGTGACGTCACACGTTGTATTCACGTGTAAGTTTGCACTTAACACAGCAGGTTTTAGGCAACACAACTCGTTCGATTGTGCCCTCACAAGTAAAATAGTGCCATCACAATGGGCCTCTGTTACACAGCCAGCTGTTTAGTTACGCCATGCGTGAAGCGAGCCCGTCCCAGGGAAAACAAATCTTCTCTTACAAATAATCGGGACGGATTAAAAGTATTTTTAACAGTTTTTTGTGATAGTTTGTTTGTTCGACAAACCCATTGATGAATCATAATTACAACGACGATAACAATCACTAACGTAACCTGAAGTCACGTGTCACGATAAGATGCGTGAGAACAGCGCTGACGTCCGATTTAACTATGACGTCATTAAGGCGCTTCAAAGCTCTGTGTTCATTCATAATAAGCCTGTTCCGACGCCCCAGGCAAGATTTGATTTTTTTGCAGAGATTGGCGTAACAATGCATCAATTGATGCGTAACAAGGCGAAACAATCGAAGTTGGAAAGCGCCAGTTGCCTCGATATTCTCATTGGTGAAACATCATTACTGCGTAACACACAGCGATTGTTACGCCATGAAGTTTCAAGTAAGGATTATTTGTTTGCTGATAATTGCAATTAAAAAACGCGTGGAAGGATTTTCAGAAAGGTAAGAAGATTTTTTTGTAAAAATGTAAAAACTTGTGCGGAAATTTTTCACCAAAATTCAGTATTTTTAAGTTAATCATCAAAAAACTTGAAGCGTTTGAACCACAGGGGGCAAAAACCTGATCGATTTGGCTGTTCAAAATCTTAGAGATTTAGCTTCGAGATTAGGTGCCGAAGGCATCAGGTTAAGCATTCGCATAAAATTTGTCACAATTTTTAACATAACATCCCCATCCCACCCCCGTGTAAATGTGCGCCAATCCTACTACTGGGGTTTAGGCGGAAAATTACTTTAGCAGGGATTTGAATCAGCAAAGTCGTTTTCTTAGGTAACGTGACCTACTCTGGATGTTAGTGAACCGCCAGTTATTGTTTGACTTAGGACAAAAACTGGCAGTTTGTCAATGCTGGAAATATTGCACAACTAGGTATACATATTTCACGGTTTTAAATAGTCTTAATAATAAGGTACAAGCAGTACTTCCTGATGATGACAACAGCGTTTGTCGAAAAATACATTGTATCTTCCCTTGAGATGACGCAAATAAAAGTAAAATACGTTGAAAAAATTATCATTTAAGGTAACATCGCTTGTAGTTGTTCCCCCATCGGAAGTTAATTGTCTACGTCAAAATGGGTCAGCGAGAAGCGATCGTCGTCGTCCGAGATATTAATAACTCTCGGCACGCTTCAAAAGCTTCCGAATACAATCTGATTGATTTGTTGTCCCCAATGCTTCAGTGGTTACATTGTGACGTCCCCATCGGTGTTTCGCGCGGGTGTTGGTCACGTGATCAGTGTTCGGATATTCAACCAACCAGAATCGGTTCGTGTCAACGTAAAACTTGTTGATCTTCGCGAAAATCTCATCGCAAGCACCTCTGATGACGTCATCGGTTCCGGTTCACTCGTTCTCAAGGTAAGCGCTCGATTCGTTCCATTTCGACGCATAACACTATGATGTTACAAACAGATTCCGTCATCAACGGAAGGGAAGGCGAACCTGAAAGTTTGTGGAAATTGTCACATGACAAATGGTTTCCGCTTTTCAAACTCGACTTCAGTAACAGTTGCCGCGAAAGGAACATCGGCGTTCATCCAGACAGACAAGCCCGTGTATAAACCTTCACAAACAGGTGACGGAATAAACATTGTGGATTTTCCAGGTAAAAGCGGGGTGGTTTAAGTGCAAATTTGTGTTTTTCAGTGAATGTGAACGTTTTTATCGTGGACCGTGATCTGAAACCCGTCAGCGACAATGTAAGTTTGTGTCAGAACAATAAAACAAACTCAAAAGCGTCATAATCGTTTTGTTTGTATATTACAGGTCACAGTTTATGTAGTGGTAAGTAGCCCTAATTGTTTTATTCAACAACCAATCCCCATTTAACCAGAAAACCTGTTCAGGCCCCCAATGACGTCAGAATCCAACAATGGATCGGGCTGCAGCCGTTCTGTTGCGGTATGTGACGTCATAGTAATAGAACAATCAATATTTTAACCTGGTTGTCATTTGTTCCAGGTGTTGTATCTTTTTCCTTCCCTTTATCCGATCAACCGTTGTTGGGAAAATGGAAAATATTTGCGGAAGTACAACAGCAATCTTATAACACGACGTTCGAGATACAGAAATACGGTTTGTCATTCTCCCAATAAAAATACAATTTTTGCCATAATTATTTGCTTTTGTTCGCAGTTTTGCCAAAATTTGAAGTTGGCATCAAAGTTCCCCCGTATTTCCGCGAAGAATGTGAAGAGATTTCGGTCAGTGCCAACCACGTGTTCGGCAAACCACTTCAAGGACAACTCAAGGTCAACATGACCGTACATGGTGTTGGATATTCAAAAACTCGATATCTGGACAGAGGACCAACTATCATCAGAAACTTAACGGTCAGTCTAAATTTACCAGCGTTATAATTTCTATTTACAATTGTTTGCCAAGATGAACATCTTTAGATCCACGGGAGGGCGCACTTCCCGATTTGCATGAGTCAACTCCTTCCCCCCGATGTGAGCCCCTACTTCAGAGGGGCGCTGTCCATCTTCGCCAAGGTCACAGCAGAAGACGGATCTCAATTTACTGCTTATGACGACACAATGCCAGTGTCGCGACAAACAATCGACATTGAATATACCGAAGACACGCGGGCTCATTTCAAACCGGGAATCCCCTTCAAGGGAAAGGTGAGTAAGCCCCGGTATCGAAACTGAATTGTTTACGTCACGAGTATATGTTTGTTTGCAGATAAAGGCACACAACCTCGACGGCTCGGGTGCTAGTGACGTCACAATCATATTAAATGTCGCAGTGAACCGTGAAAAATTCTACACACAAGAACTTCGCTCTAATGCCGAGGGGATTATTTCCTTCACCGTGCCCGCCTTGCCCACAACAGCCAATGTTGTTTGGTTGGAGGTAAGCTGTTACAGCGCAAGCGTGTAAATGTTAGATGGGGTAACCAAGGGTCTGAACACAAACGACATTCATCAGCACAAAGCGCTTCAATATCCGACAAAATATATTGCCTGAGATTATTGTTCTTTGCAGGCGAATGTATTTGCGACGTCAGGAGAGCTTTCAATCAACAATATCACAATCTACAAGAATCTCCACAACTGGTTCGCACCGAGTAACTGCCACATCCTCGCCCAAGGACCTGGGGTTGCTGCAAATGTAAGTTGCCATTGTTGTGCAGCTCTGAGCTAGTAACTCACATGTCAATTCGTGCAGTCGGGGAGCCCCGTGAAAGTCCTGGTAAAGTCAAGTTGTCCCTGCAACTTCACTCTGTACTACGAGATCCTTTCCCGTGGAAACATTGTCCAAACCGGAAGTAAACTTGTCCTTCCGAACCAAAGCGTCCAATCACGAAGCAGACGTTCACCCGATGCGTTCGGGGATTCCCCGATCCCGCTACCATCCGACAATAATGAAGGTACGTCATAAATGCGCTTGTTACGTCACAACCATAAACACCCAACTTTATACAGCGGTAAACAATGAGGTTTGTCAAACGTCATTGATTGTTGACGTCACACCGGAAATGGCGCCGATGTCGCGAATGGTGGTTTATTACGTCAGAGAGGATGGGGAAGGAATCGCGGACAGCATTCAACTTCCGGTGAAAGCGAAACTACAAAATAAGGTAGTGATGTCAAAGCATGACGTCATTCTGTGAACTTTATCGTGTAATTGTCGCCGCAGGTCAAAATCAACAGTGATTTCGCAGAAAGGCGACCCGGTGATGACATCAATATTGAAGTGACGTCATCACCAGGTTCATGTGCTTGTTTAGCGTTGGTGGATCGAAGTGTCCACGTGATGAAACCGGGCTACATGATTGGTCAGAACCAGGTGAGTTCGATCGTATAAGTTGCCAGTCCATCTTGACCGATTCGGTCTGGTGACAGATCTTCAGCGAGATGCAAAGCTACGATCTCAACAACTTACCGTACGAGCAAGGGATTGACTGGTGGAGGCTGTCGAGATCGCGCAGGAGCGCCAACAGGTGGTGGGATATATCACGTGACGCAAAATATGCCTTTCTCGAATCGGGATTGGTTGTTATGACTGACGTCATTAAGCTTGATTACAAAATGAACGTTCAATTGTTTCCGCAATTGTTACGTCAGTCGATGAGACAAGCGATAAGAACACAAGAAGTTCCCCCAAATGAGGCGAGAAATCAAAGGAACAGGTACTTGCGAAACTTTCATTGTGACGTCACACAGTGGATTATTACACGCTTGTGTTCAGAGTTCGAAGACGTCACAGAACATTTTTTCCCGAGACGTGGATTTGGCGATGTTTCAACGTCAGGTGAGATACGAGTGACCTGAAGTAACCCCATGATTTGTGACCTGTAATAACCTTTAGTTCTGGTCGGGAGAATTTCACCCTACAAGTCCCCGATTCAATCACCACGTGGCAAGCCGACGCTGTGTCGTTAAATCCGAGCGGCGGAATCGGAATATCCGAACCAACATTAATCCGTTCCTTCCAGCGATTCTTCGTTGATTTTAACCTTCCGTATTCGGTGATCCGAGGGGAGCAAGTCCGAATCCCACTCACAGTGTACAACTACCTGCAAACCTGCGTACAGGTAAAAGCCAATTTTCACCATATAACGTTGCTACTAATACATCACAATGACGTCACAGGCGGAAGTAAGCGTCATCATTCCATCAGGGGTTTCATTCAACAACCCCGGAACAAACAGAATGACCCGACGAGTTTGTATTCATCCGCAGACAACTGAAACTGTTCAAGTGATTGTCGAGTTCGGTTACCTTGGCAACATGAATATTTCCGGTAAGAATGTCGCTGTCGCTAACAGCGTCATCAAAAATTATTTCAATTTTTTTACCAGCAACTGCAACTGCAATATCTGGTGTGATGTCATGTTGCCCTGGCAACCACAGGAGCCACAAAACAATCGGTTATGACGCCATAACAAGATCTGTTTTAGTAGAGGTAAAGTAGTTGTGACGTAACAAACAATTCACTGCCTTAACAGTCAACATTTACAGGCAGAGGGAATTCCCCGTGAATACACCCACAGCGTTTATTTTTGCCCTAGCGAGAGGATTAACATCTCAACCCCGTCATCTTACACTTTCCAGTTTGTAAGGCTGCCGACAAACATAACTGGATTCCATTTTCTCGCCAAAGGTGACCAAGCTTATTTCTCAGCAGGAGTTTGTGTTCAAAGTCTTTTGTCAACAGTTTTAATTCTTGAACCCCTGAAAGCGCGTTTTTTGGCGCATGATTTTCGCTAATTTACTTTATCGTGTGTCACGTGATTTAACAATGACAATACTGATAAACCACCATCTAAAGTTGGTAAAAATCGGCTTTTAAAAATGTTTAAACCACAACATGTCGCACCATAGAAATAAGCGCGGGTTATTTTCCAGCCAGCAACAACGTTCATCTCATCCTGACCTCGCAACAGAGCGCCTCTAGTGGATCCTACGAGGTTGTTTTAGGGGGTTCCCGGAACACGAGATCGTGGATTTCCCGCAATTCGCAGAACCTGGTGACCGCGGCAACCAATCACATTCTTTCTGACGACGAATTCCGTCCCTTCTGGATCACGTGGACAGACGGAAACATCCAGGTGGGGACGGGGAGGACTCAAAACCCAGAATCCCGCTTCATGCAATGGCGGGAACCCAGTGATGTCACAAGGGGAGTTATACTGTACGCGGGATTTGCAACCAGCGATGGCGCTAGTGGGGCTTTCCGGTTGTGGAGGAAAGAAGGTAGGATTTCTATGGGCGACTACGCCAGAATATTTCTGTTGTGATCCTCAATGTAAATTTCCACACAGAGTCTGGAGGATCGTTTTCCGAGATGTTTCAGCTTGCTCTCCCCCCAAACACGATCCCAGGATCTGAGAGAGCTGTCGCTTCGATGATTGGTTGGTTGGTAAATCTTCAACCACGTGACAACATCTCATCTTTTTATGTTTTTCACAGGAGATGTGATGGGTCCGACTCTGAACAACCTCAACAACTTGCTCCGTCTTCCGTTCGGTTGCGGCGAGCAAAACCTGGCAAACTTCGCCCCAAACATTTACGTGCTAAGGTATCTGCAGGCTACCAAGCAGATTACCGACAGCGTCCGCTCCGAAGCTCTCCATTATCTTCAAACAGGTGCCATTGTTATTTGTGTCGATACTGTTGTCTTGACAGGTTAAATCCTCTGTTTAAATTTGTCTCATTCTCGGCAAAATATAACTGAGTTGGGCAGAACCACCGTTTAACGTTTCATACTGATTGGGTTTGTGTCATGGCGTTTTTTTCGGCAGGTTACCAACGCCAGTTGACTTACAAGCGCAGAGATGAATCCTACAGCGCATTTGGCGATCGGGATTCATCCGGAAGCATGTGGTAAGTGTCTGCTGGGGGAAAAACTGGGACGATGGGTGAAGAACAAAAATGTGCAAAAAAGAGCTCATATTTAAATTTAACAATGGAAGACAGATTATAATTTTTTTTGCTGCAGTAAAGAATTTAATGTTACCCTAACTTTTCCTATCTTTGAGCTTGATCAAACATTGCTGGTTCCACTTGATTCGCAAACGTTTCCTATTGACTGGATACGTTATTTTGTTGTGACTTAACAATCACAGGTTGACGTCATTTGTTCTGAAGTCATTCTCGCAAGCACGCGACTTTATTTACATCGATCCCGGCGAGCTGCACGATGCTAAGGAATGGATCGTCTCCTGGCAACAAGAAAACGGAGCTTTCCCCGCCGTGGGAAAGATCTGGAACAAAGATATTCAATCTGGAGTTGACAGTGACGTAGCACTAACTGCTTACGTCACAATAGCTATTCTCGAAGCCGGATTGGAACGCGAAGTGAGTCGCGGTTTGTCAACTAGCATTGCGACATGATGAGAATTTTTGTGATAGGACGAGGAGATAGCTGTGATGAAAGCGAAGGAGTTCCTTGAGTCCCGAGTTCACGAAGACACGGATTCATATACAGCGGCTCTCAGTGCTTACGCCCTCGCTCTGCTGGACAGCGACTTTGCCGGGGAGGCATTGTCGCGCTTGTCGGGCAAAGCTATAAACGAAAGCGGGGTCAGTTACTGGAGTCTGAAGGTTCCCAACGATGCGATATTCTCATTTGCGGATTCGATGAAACAAACCGGTGAGTCGGAGTTTAAACAACTCTTGCCAGGAAACCTTTTTCCATATGATACAACGCATGTGGGGCTCATGCGTAGCTTGTTAAGTAAATCCGGTTGAATTTACCCTGTTCAACAGTTGCATCCGCCGAGGTTGAGATGACGTCATATGCCCTTCTGACGTATACACACATGAGAAACATAACCGCCGCTCTTCCCATAGTCAAGTGGCTTTCTCAGAAGAGGAACGCTATCGGAGGTTTCTCCTCAACGCAGGTGAACTACTATGACGTACATAAGCCATTATGGCATCACATTTATACAATATGTCCTCACCTGCTTTGTGGCCAGGACACTTGCGTTGCGCTCCAATCGTTGTCGGAATATGCGATATTCTCTTACATCGGTGGAGTGAACTTAGACGTGCACCTCGCTTCAACCAATCTCGACTACGAGCGCGAATTTGAACTGACCAATGAGAACAGCGAAGTGATGCAGAGGGCGGGAATCCCATCGCTGCCGACGACGATGTTCGTAACTGCGACGGGAGACGGTTGCGCGCTACTACAGGTTAGGACATTATGTCGTCACATTGGGGGTGGTTGGTTCGGGTGGTATAAAAAATCACGCTGTCCGCTTTATCCTAGATTGATGTAAATTACAACATACCGGACCCAAACCCACAGCCGTCGTTCTTCATCAACGTACGTCACAACGTTCTAGCGCGTCACAATCAAGACACAGGTACGTAACTATGTTTCTTAATGACGTAAGCACCCGTTACACTAACTACGTAGCAGGGGGATTCGTCATCAACCGATATCACGGTGCCACGTTCGAGATCGAAGCTTGCGCGCGATGGTTGCATCACGGTTCATCGAACATGGCAGTTCTAGAATTTAACTTATTGTCAGGATTCGCCGCCGACCGCGAAAGTATTCAACAGGTCTGTGTGACGTCATAATGAAATACGTCAACGAAAGAATGACGTCGAATTTTGTGTCCAGGCTTTACAGACAAGCAGACTAAACCTCAAGCGTTGTGAAGTTACGGATCGGCGAATTTTGTTTTATTTTGATGAAATTTCGAGCACTTGCAAAACTTGTGTGAGGTTTAACATCGCCCAAGTTCACCAGGTTGGAAAAGCGAAGCCTCAATCAGCGCGAATCTACGATTACTACGAACCAGGTGTGTGACATTGCTTGTTGGACCGCGGCAGTTTCAATAATCATTGCAATTCTAGAATACGAGGCGGAATTTTTGTATAATCGTCCGTTAAATATGATGGAAGGATTGTGCGAAAACAATACAGATTGTGATGTCACAAATCAACAAGGTTTGTTCATGTAATCATTATTGACGTCACAAATCATACTAAAATAACGTCAACTTGAAGATGCAGGGCCAGTGGAAGGTTGCCATGGCGACGGCTGTGGGGATGAATATAACGAATGTCGTTGTTCGCACGATTGTGGCTACAATGGACCCCCGATTTGTGGGTCAAACGGGGTCATCTACATGAATCGTTGTCGCATGGAGAAAGCGAGCTGCGAACTCGAACAAACAATAGAAGAAGAGGAAGAAGAATTTTGTCACAATGGTGAGCACAAACACCTGTATGATGTCACAGTGATCATAATGATGTCATTGTTACAGCACCATCAGTAAAAGCACCGCCACAAGAGGTCGCATCGGAGGAGCCGACCGGAGTTGAGGAAGCTTACTACGACAACTTCTTCGGCTTCCTCAACGATCAACCCGCAGTAGAGGTAAATATTTGGCAGAAACGATTTTTTGCGGAAAATGTGAGGAAACTTGTTCGCAGGAGATGGTTGTCCCACAACTCCGAGCAATCAAGAACAAGTAAAGTGCGCGCGCAATTGCAGAATGTACACAGTGACGTCATAAACATTGAGGTTGGATTGAGCGTGATTGTGGCGTCATCATACGTGTAATTCTTCCTCGACCCACGCAACAATTTTGCCCTCCCAACCCGGTATGACGTCATCGTCACGAAAAACCTGTAAAAAGCATGATGTATGACGTCATAAACGACATCACAGCAATATGACGTCATCGCTCTACCTCTTCTTTCACCGTGCCAAGTTCGGGATCGAGCGCTTTGAAGATGTACCGGAAATTTCCCTGTTTTTTTATCGCGCTTTTAAAATCCCCCAATGTTATATCACCGACCCTGAAACAACATTTGTGACGTCATAATCAGTTTACTATCCGTATTATAACGTCAGAAACCTTTTTGAAATGGTCGCCATAGCGGGGGTCATGTCTCTGTCAGTGAAATACAAAATTCGTGTTTGTGTGTTTTCCGAAAGTTTGCCTGTAAAAATAAACGCCTGTGATTTGGTGTGTACATCTTGTTTCGTTACAATCCAACTTACGCCTCCGCGGGGGGTTGTTTCTCGAAACAGGGGATTTCCGTGAGAGGGTGGGGGATCCCCTGCTTAACGCTGGCGATCTCCTCAGCACAGGAGATTGAGGGAGTCTGTGAAAACAGCGGGGTCTTGGAAATGATGGTTGAACAAATTGCAGGAACCTTACTTTCCACAAAACCACATGAAAGTTGGAAACACCAAATTAACCAAAATTTCAACAATAGATGCAGGTTGCCATAAAGTTATCACAAAATAATTGGCTGGTTTAATAAAATCTTAACAGAAATACAAGATGACAAACCTGTAGTCATGAAAAACTGAATCAGGTGAATGACAATTCTGTTAAAATGAGAAAGTTAGTGACTGCTACAAACATTTGTTAAAAATTTGCAAATTTACCACTTGTTTTTGCAATTCTTTCAGTTCTTTGTCTTTTCTTGTCATTGCACGGACGTGTTCGGTCTGAAAGAAAACTAGAAGGGTGGCTTACCATATGTAGACATTCTACATACACTATTACCCGATTAAAAGATGATATATTCCCCACTTTATTTTACATTGGGTCTTATAGTTACCAGCGCTATTTATGACATGATTGTTTCTGCTGGCAGAAACGCATGGGTCCCCACACATGCAAAGTTGTACATTGTGCATTTTTCTGGATATGTCCAGGCTATAGGTATAAACAAAGCAATCAGTGCACTACAATGGCATGTTCTACAAACTGTGTAAGTTTCCTCCAATTTGGACATTGTTTAATAATTTGATCTATTATAGGGGCTATCAGGGTAACCGATGGGGTTATGGGGTCAAACAAAGAAATTGATGCACCACAATGACATGTTCTACAAACTGTGTAAATTTCATCCAATTTCTAACATTTTTGAAAAATTTGACCCATTTCAGGGGGCTAGCGGGGTAACCACTGGGGCTATGGTGTCAAATTATTAATTCGATGCACCACAATGGCATGTTCTACAAACTGTGTAAATTNTTCTACAGGGGGGGGAAATTTCATCCAATTCAGACATTGTTCAAAAAATTTGACCCATTTTAGGGGGCTAGCAGGGTAACTGATCGGGCTATGGGGTCAAACAATAAAATCAATGCATCACAATGGCATGTTCTACAAACTGTGTAAATTTTAAGAAATTCAAACATTGTTTAATAATTTGACCCATTTTAGGGGGCTAGCGGGGTAACTGATGGGGCTATGGCATCAAACTATTTATTCGATGCACTATAGTGGCATGTTCTACAAACTCTGAAAATTTTATCCAATTCGAACGTTGTTTAATAATTTACCCCATTTTAGGGGGCTAGAGGGGTAACTGCTGGGATTATGGGTTAAAAAAATGTAATTGATACACCACAATGGCATGTTCTACAAACTGTGTGAATTTTATTCAATTCAGACATTGTTCAAAAAATTTGACCCATTTTGGGGGGCTAGCAGGGTAACTGATTGGGCTATGGGGTCAAACAAAGAAGTCGATGCATCACAATGGCATGTTCTACAAAGGGGGGAAATTTCATCCAATTCAGACATTGTTCAAAAAATTTGACCCATTTTGGGGGGCTAGCAGGGTAACTGATGGGGCTATGGGGTCAAACAAAAAACAAAGAAATCGATGCACCAAAGAAATCGATGCACCACAAAATCGATGCACCACAATGGCATGTTCTACAAACTGTGTAAATTTCATGTAATTCAGACATTGTTCAAAAAATTTGACCCATTTTGGGGGGCTAGCAGGGTAACTGATCGGGCTAAGAAGTCAAACAAAGAAATCGATGCATCACAATGCCACGTTCTACAAACTGTGTAAATTTTAACAAATTCGAACATTGTTTAATAATTTAACCCATTTTTGGGGGCTAGCGGGGTAATTGCTGGGGTTATGGGTTAAAAAAATGTAATTGATACACCACAATGGCATGTTCTACAAACTGTGTGAATTTCAACAAATTTGGACATCCTTTAATAATTTGACCCATTTTAGGGGGCTAGCGGGATAACCACTAAGTCTGTGGGGTTTACCGAAACTAATGACACACCACCTTGCCCATATCACATCAAAAGTGCATAGACAGGGGTCTAGTGGGGTAACCCTTGAGGCCATGGGGTCAACCGAAATGGATAACACACTGCCATGATTGTATCTACCAGCTGTGAAAGTTTCATCCAAATCCAACAAACATTTCATGCCAAAAGTGCATGGACAAGCTGCATGTGGAGAAAAAAGAAAAAAAAACAGAGTGAAAANAATTTAACCCATTTTAGGGGGGCTAGCGGGGTAACTGCTGGGGTTATGGGTTAAAAAAATGTAATCAATACACCACAATGGCATGTTCTACAAACTGTGTGAATTTCAACAAATTTGGACATCGTTTAATAATTTTACCCATTTTAGGGGGCTAGCGGGATAACCACTGAGTCTGTGGGGTTTACCAAACTAATGACACACCACCTTGCCCATATCACATCAAAAGTGCATAGACAGGGGTCTAGTGGGGTAACCCTTAAGGCCATGGGGTCAACCGAACTGGATAACACACCGCCATGATTGTATCTACCAGCTGTGAAAGTTTCATCCAAATCCAACAAACATTTCATGCCAAAAGTGCATGGACAAGCTGCATGTGAAGAAAAAAGAAAAAAAACAGAGTGAAAACAATATGTGTCCCATTCAGGAAAGGGGACCCATAACAAACATATACAACCTCCATACTTTTCATCACCAACAGACTTTACCTTCACTAGGATCAACTCATTGTCTAGTTGTTGACATCTTAATTCCTTCTCATAATACTTGCTTTGAAACCTTTCCATTTCATCCTTCATATCATCAAGTTCAACACACAACTCCGCCTAAAATGTTTGGATTTTTGTAATCAGTTCAGTAAAATGTGTATTTTGGGCGGTAGCAGATAGACAGCAAAAAAGCATTCCTGTTTGACTCGTGAGCTTTTCTCCAGCAAACATGATAACACCAGTGAGCTGAATGTTAAAACACAACCTGTCAGTGAAACACAAGAAACACTAAGGCTCTGACTTTTACAGACATGAAAACTGTTTTCAATAGCAAACTTTAATATTGCAGCACCAGAACAAAATTAAAGACCACCAATAAAATAAGTACCTTTTCAGATTTTAGTTTGTCCCTTGCGAGGTTGCTATGGAGAAGTTGTTGTCTGACCAACAGTAAATCCTCATCCTGTTGTTTCAATCGGGAGATGAGAGCAGAGTTTGACGTGGAAAGCTCCTTGCAATTTTGTTGAATTCCCAATAACTCTTTCTAAAATACACAAGCACAAATATTTTCTGGTAGTTTGTGAAAAGTAGACAGAATTCACCGACTTTTAACAATAGACTTGACTAAGTTAATATTTGCAAGCCTTTTGTTAGTATACTCTCTGTTGGTATAGCAAACAACAAACTGATAATTTTTTAAGTAAGGGATCCTGGATATAGCACAAAGTAATGCTCAGGGCCATTGCTTACCTCCTGCCGTAGTTTTTCTTCCAACATCAGGTTTATATCTACTCTAGCAATGACTACTTCCTCTTCAACGCTGCTACCACCCAGCACAACCCCTTCAGACTCTAGAAGCTGAAATAATTAATACTGTTTAATGAAACCAACATTTGCCTTAGATCTTTTAACAAAAAATCACTTTATGCTGAAGTACCTTAATTGAGTTTTAGGTAAACTATCTGGTGGGCAAACTATTAGCATGCATAATAACTTACAATTTTTTGCAATTCGATTGCTAGACTTTCAATTTCACTCAGGTCTTTCTCAAAACTTTTCTCCATCTCTAAAAATACAATAGTTGGAAAAATTGATTTGGGAAAAAATTAAGAAAATCTGTTTTTTACTGTCCTACCTTTATGTTTTTCTTCATACTGCAATGAAGCCACCTTTTTTTTAAAGCTATAAAAACAACAAACAAGACATTTGTTGGACTATCACTTTTACAAACCATACTTTTTTACAATTGCTAACTTGGCAACAATCAACTTAAAGCATTTTTGATTTGAACCTTTTTTGTAATGACTGACAGGGCATAAAAAGCATGGGACACCTTTGCCTAGTGGGAGGAGGAGTTTTCGTCACTTCCTTTCTGCCACCAATACTTGCAGGTTTGAAATGAGCTGCCAAGGCTAGGATCAGTTGCATCATGCTTTTCACATTTCCATCGACTATTTCTGAATGACACAAAATAGTTTTTCAAAATAGTTATTTCAATGTGTTGTTTTGTCTGCTGTAGGAAATTATTCATTGTTTTTGCCCTACGTTGGTTGTTTGGCATAGCATAGCAAATATTTACACAACTAAGAAACAAGAAGGTCCAATAGAACAAAATAAGAACAGGACTAAAAGTGAGTTTTTATCGTCAACTTCTTAACAAAACAGTTTTCAGTTAAAAAACCTGACACAAACAGAATACCTTCTGCTGTGACATGATGAAGTTGAATTCCACTGCTTTTCATGAAACCAATAACTTTGGAAACATTTTCTTTCTTCTCTTCATCATTCTGTGGTTTAAGTCCATCCAAACACTGGCCCGCTGATAAAACATTACAAGAAACATGAATTTGTTTTGAATTTTCTTTTTGTTTGCAATAGTTACACATGCAAACAAACTAACTGTAACTAGTAAACAGTGCATCATTAAACTCCTAACTTAGTTCATTGCCACCAGACCCAATAGGATCAATTCACAAATGCATACATGCATGCCTATCAAAATGCAGCAACTTACAAACAATTTCAACAATTGTAATTAGAGCTGTTCCATCCTGCAAATCTTTTCCAAAGTCTGAGATATGTTGGGATTTCTTTTTCAGTTGGCTGTTAACCCATGCTGTGTATGCTTTAATCTGTTCCTGCAAAAAAACAATACAAACGATGAAAAGTCATGTAAAGCAAAGCTGTTGTATTGTAACCACACAAAAGATACCGACAAAATTATGTTGCACACGACTTACCTGTAATTCCATAGAGCTAAGAAAAGTTTCAAAGTATTCCCAGAGAAAATGGATCCATGAACAAAATTAAAATTAAAAACTGTCAAAGTCAAGCACCCATTGTCAACAAGTATGTCTGGACGTCGCAATCCGGATCACAGGGGTATGTGGAGTCGCAAAAGAAAAACTTGATTTCTATAGTTGGTTAACTACAATTTCCCCACCCCTGTTTACTTGTGGCTATAATTGGAGGACTATTTGACAAAATATTTTCGTTATTTCGGTGACATGGCATTTTAGCGGCACTGGTGCTTTTATGTTACCTTTTTGGCGCCACAAATTTAGTTTGCTATTAAGGTACCATCCAGATTGATGGTCTGCAGTGCACACAAAATGCCTGCAGATATTAAGTTAGGTTCAAAACCAATTGCAAACTAACGTATAAACTAGATAGATTGACATCAAAACCTAAATTTTTTTTAAAACTAGCAACTGTGTACAAAAGAATAATTAGTAACTTGAACTATGTTGATTACTTTATTATTAGTGTTTTGTGGTAGGTTGTGTGGGAGGACATAATGTCTTTTGACCTACTGTTGTCTTAGTTCTCTTCCTTGTTCAGCGGAAGAAACTAGTAAAAATGGTTGGAATGTGGTTCCAGCAACCCTTGTGCTCTGCTTAAGTTTAACAGTTTGCCTTCCTGATTTTTTAAAACTTGTGAAAGTACCAAAGTTTGGATTGTTTGCAGTGACAAAAAATTCTTAAAATCGTGTTCCTATTTTCATGATTTTAGCAACTTCACTCCATATTTTTCAAAAACACCAAAAGACATAAGGTTCGAGTGTGTCAGACCATTCAACCAAAATGTTGTTTCAGTTTTTAGAAGTTAGGACCACGTGCATTTTTGTGTATTTTTTTACAATGATTTGTTGTTTGAAGTTGTTAAAACAGACTAACAAAGTACACAAATGATAAGTTTTTTTTATATTTGAAGTTTAAACCTTTTTAGTGAAAAAAAAAAGCCAAGAAATTGAGTTTTAAACCATGGCCAATGTTGATTTTGTTTGCAAACAAAAATAGTCAGTAAATTACATTTTCCCTGCTATCAAATTTTACAGCAGAATTATAACATTGTAGTTAATATCAAACAGTGTTATGGCTTACAACCCTCAAGGTTACGGTCAAGCGCCCCCACAACAGAGTTACGGTGCCCCTCCTCAGCAGCAATATGGTGCCCCCCCACAACAAAGGTTTGGGGCCCCCCAGCAGCAATATGGAGCCCCTGGTGGGTATGGTGCACCCCCACCACAAGTAAGCAAATGTTTTCCTGCTCAGAGTTCTGTACACTGTAGGAAGTTTCCTCCTTGTTTTTTTACAGCAAGGACCAAACTTGTGGAATATTTTTCAACAAGTTGACCGTGATCGAAGTGGCCAAATCACCATTAAGGAATTGCAGGAAGCATTGTCTAACGGTACTTGGAAGCCATTTAACCCAGAAACTGTCAGATTGATGATTGGTATGTTATGCAGATGTTGGTGTGCATTTAACTAAATACACTGGAACCGACCTGTCTATCATTTAAATTTTGAACGTGTTTGTTCCAGGTATGTTCGATCATGATCACAGCGGAACCATTGGTTTCAATGAGTTTTCAGGCTTGTGGAAATACGTGACAGATTGGCAGACCACATTTCGATCATATGATCGAGACAACAGCGGAAGTATTGACAAAAACGAACTTAAAAATGCCCTCACATCCTTTGGTGAGAATCATTTGTCTTCACTTGCTAGTATTTAGGTGTGCTCTTTCCTAAAAAGGTCCGTTAACACAGTTTAAGCAAATTTTATTTTAAATTTTTGCACTGTGTGGGTGTGTAGATTATGTAAATAATAACTGTGCACATAGTAATGGTTCCGTGGTGTAAGTAATTGGTGGTGTTCTGCTGCTGCCATGTCTGTTTGCAGGCCAGACAAAATTGTGAATGCGATATTTTCATTATTTTAGCATTGATAACATTAAGGCTGGTTGAAACAATGTCAAGACATGCCGCAAAATGGCCGAGTGGTTAGCGCGACTGCCATGTGCACACAAGATTGTGGGTTCTAATCCCATCTCGGTCGCTGGGGGGGGCCTGAGCAAGAAACTTAAGCAGCATTGCTCTAATCCAGAGAAACCCAATGGGTTGACCCAAATTGAAGTCACCAACTTTCAAAAATCAAATAAAAAACGATCCAATGCAACTGCAATGAAGCAGGTAGCCTGGTGGACTCATGAGCATAACACATTCAGGCATTGCTCCGCCTCCTTAGGATAAACATGAAACAAACAAACACTCCATGGATACTTGTTGTTACATCATGGGATGACCACATGCCTCTAAACTATTTTAAAAAATTTTTCCTGCTGATTGACTTACTTTGTTCAGGTTATCGACTGTCCGATCAGTTTTACAACATTTTGATTAGAAAGTTTGACAGACAAAACAAAGGAACCATCGCATTTGATGACTTTATCCAGTGCTGTGTTGTTTTGCAGGTAAATCATAATTTCTAGGCCCAAATGGCCCCTTCCGACACATGATATGGGTTCTTAAACCACAACTCAGGTGTTTTGATTTTTCCCATGAAAAAGTTTTTGGCTAGATGTACACTTTAGTGGGCTTAGGGTAAAAAACTATTTTTTAAAACACATGTTCCTTTTTTCTGAACAGACTTTAACGAACTCCTTCAGGCAACATGACAAAAACCAGAATGGTTGGATCAATGTTTCATATGAACAGTTTCTGACGATGGTGTTTAGTGTTCGTTCATAACATGCTTGTGTCATAATTCTCCTCTGGAATTTGTGGCTTATGACAACAACCTGCTGAATTTGTCAGATCGATCGTAATTGTAGTTGGATCTCGTTACTGCACTCACTTATTATGCAGTTTGTACATATGTATCATGTCATTTGTTGTTTTATGTAACAATAATTTGTATTAATGATTGCATAAGGTTGCAATTTGTAGTACAAGGTAGAAAGGCACTGGTAGGTAAAATAATAAAACTTAAAAGTTGCAATACTCTGCTTGTTAGGATGAGATGTGTGGCAATTGTTGGTAAGCCCAGGCTGCTGTAGGTTTATCTGTAATAAAAAATCAGTTTAAAATGTGGCTGTGATCATACAATTTTGGTAATAGACGACCAACTTGAATTTGAGCTGGAATGAGAGGATGTGCTGCGTTGCTCAGGACCAGTAAAAATACTGCCACCAATTTTCTGTTTGTTGTCCTTAAATGAAGTCATAAAATTACAACCCATCAGTGCAAGCATTAAATATATATAGATCAGCCAAGCACTTAGGTACAAATTATACAAAGGGCAAAACTTTCACCTTAACTTGGCTGATAGCTTGTAGTATCTGTTGTCGTGGCAGCTCCTGTGTAATTCCAAGCTCGCTGAGATCACCATGGGTCAGGGTAAGAAATGCATCCATGTCAATTTCTTGCTCCTCAAATATTGGCTGATATTTCTCAAGTGAAAGTCTCTGAAGAATTCCACTTAGTTCATCTGCAACACATGATTGCACAAACCAAACAGAAACTATCTTTTAACAGTGAAGCGTTTAGTTTGTAACTATTGTTTTGAATTTGACCAAAGGCTTAAAGTTTCATAGACCTTCACCCTGCTGGCCAACCTTATTCATTGCATTTAAACATGTAGAGGTAAAGCTGTTTGGTCATACAGAAGGGCATAAAAATTAAAATAAGAAAACAATTCCCCTTCCAACCTTCTTCATCCAGTGAAAGTTGTGGGTAAAGATGGTGATGATTGTTTTTCTTGTTACTTCTGCGACTCCTCGACGAAGTGTCAGATTTTTCTGATCTTCGCATACTTCGTGGGGAGTGTGTTGGTGTTAGGGTTGAATTGGTGGATTGTGATGACGCAACAGATTCAGCGCGACTGCTGGCTCTCCGCTGGTGATTCTTGCTACTTGCCTGGATCACTTGCTGCAGTTGATGTTTTTATTACAATTGTTTACAAAAAAATTGTTAAGAGGCCATGTGCAAGGTGAGTTTTGATCAAGCACAACATTACAACAACTTGGTGTCTGTTTGTAGTAATAACTTTCACTTTACATACACTTACACCAGTAATTTACCTTTGCAGCATACACAAGTTGCTCAGCTGACACAGTGCTTCGAATCTGAACGTTATCCATACTGCAACCAACAAACAAAATATTAGGTCCACAAACCACATTGTATGTCACAAAGAGGTTGCACCACCTTCCAGGTGTTGAAGCATATTTGCGTTGTCTCCGTTTTGCAATTTTCGTTAAAACTGTATCAGAATGCCGGTCACCTGATTAAAATTTCCATTTTACATAAAAATTCCAGCAAGTTTATTTTGACAGATGTCAGACCTGATGTGTTGTGGGGTTCGTTAAGACCCGATGATGAATTTCTTTGGTGACCCAAGCTGAAGCTCTGTGTCGCAGATGTAGCCCCACCAGATGAGTGGGGGCTATGGGTATTCACAGCCCCACTGTTGTATCTGCCGGAGTTGTTTGGACTGTAAAGGAATTTTGAAGGGCGGACAACTGATCGGCTCGCTGAACTCTGGAAGTAATCAACCATTGTAAAACTCAACATTAACTTAATGTAAAAATATCTGGCAGAGAGTTACACAGTGAATTGTTTGAAATGTTTCAAAAATTTGGGGTTATTATTAATTTGCACAGTGTGTATAACACATAGAAAATAACAGATGTTTAATACAACACCCACTATCTTTCCAAAAACTTGCAGGATATTGTTGAGCTACTTGTAAAGTATTTGCTTTTGTTTAGATTAAAGATTGACATGAAGCACATCAGCACTTTAAAACCAACCTCTCCACTGCTGTTTAAACTGTTCGACATCGACGTTTTTGACGAAGACATTTTGCGTTGTGAGGAGATAGTCTGTTTGTCTACGCCAGTGCTGGTTTGAAATGGTGGAATAACAGGCGACAGTTTGTCCATGGGAAAGTGAGTGGCTGGAGCGAGATGGTTTGGCTGAAACAATTCAATACCTAGTGTGAAAATATTGCTTTTAACTCCGCATACAATACAAATACCTGCAACAGGATACACTTGACAAACATATGCGAGGACAAACATTTTGCTTACCTCAGTAATTGTTACATTTCCTGTTGAATTTGGATCAACTAAAACAAAAATCAAAGTGTTGTAATTTAGCCGAGATTCACCAACATGTTGCATTCACACTTACACTTATCAGGTTTCTCGGGGTCACCTGGCGCGATTAATGTTTCTTCAAAGTTTAAAACTTTGTTGACGGGTTTAAAAGGTCTTGGTAATCTCATTCCACGAACTGTGCGTGAAACTTTCGACCACCAGTTTCGTTTTGACCCACCAGTTTGCGTCATACCTTAAAAATCGTTAAATCATGCCAGTTAAAAAAATGCGAAACACAAAATTTAATTCCCAAAAAACCTAAAGCCCTTTCAAAGAATATTCTTTATGTAAGTGTTTGGTCTGTTCAACGGTGTGAAAAACACTTTGAGGTTCCTCAGGCAAAAAAACAGTTTAAATATTTTGTTAGCGGTTAAGTTCAAAAATCAGCAAACAGCAATAAGCTTTCTTCAATGCTGCCACAAATATTAATGGATTTACAAGAAACAAATGGATCCCACACACAAGTGTGCGACAAATCTACTACCGAATGCACGATCTTGCTCTAGTTGAACTGGTAAAGCATATAAATGGCACAGGTTGTCACAGAACCTTGTGGTGACTTTGAAACTTGGGAATGTAAATCTGTAAGTCCAGAACCACTTTGCCACGCTTTTGTTAGCTGGGTTGAATCTTCGTTGTTCGTTCCAACTTCCTCTTGCTTGCCTTGCATCACCTTCTCAGCTAACATCCGAAACAACGTCGTGTCATTCAAATCTGTGCAACAGTGTTGATGATACAAAGCAACCATGTCGTTAATATTTAGCTTAAAACTGGTTGGAATCTGATCTCCAGTCAAACCCTGAGGTCTGCTTGAAAAAAGCATGAAAAGTGTTTTGTGGGTGAATGTGTGGTCTGATGACCAACCGCTGCATCAGTTGTAGAATCAGTCATTCATTCTATTCAGGTTGCATCATTTTGCTAACACCAACTGGCATGAAAAATGCAGATTTAGGATGTAAGGTCAACCAATAAAAAGTACCTAATCTATGACGACTTTAAATTACAGTTGACAACAATGATTTTAATATTTCTGGCCTACATTGTCTGCTAACACCAACCCACAGCAATCTATCAACTTTTGAAAAATAAAACATGGCACCAAGTTTACATTTGGTGGCGAGGTAAAACCTTGGTTTAAGTTTCACCCTAAACATACTTTAACCAGCTGACTTACTGATCAACATTGCCATATCGAAAGCAGTCACTCCGTTATGGGCAGGGATGTGAACATTTGCTCCAAACTTTATGAGGGCAATCGCTGCCTGAGTTTTTCTACAAATTTAAGTTTACAATTTTAGTTTGTTGAATACAAATGCTAAATTGGCCGAGAAAGTCAATGAACAATTTAATACAACACAAAAAATTCAAATGTCTTTGCTATTCACAAAATTAATGCAACACATCTACACAAAGATTTAGGTTTAAAAGTGTATATTTACTGTTAACATTTTGTGAGTACACAAATAAGTTTATTTAGCTTGCAAACTATGCAAGTGAAATAAGTGTAATTTACCCATAGTAAGTGGCTTGCATTAATGCTGTCCATCCATTTTCATAATCAGTGGCATCAATATCAGCTCCATTTTCAATTAGCAATTTAATAATGAAGACATGGCCAGCAATTGACGCATACATTAGTGGTGTCGCACCATCGCTTGATGATTTGTTTGCTTGCGAGGGATCTTGTTTCAATATTGTTGAAACTTTGTCATAAATACCTAAAATTCAAAACAAAATCCCGCAAAATTTAAAAAAAAACAGGGATTACAATTTTTAAATTCTGTTAAGCAAAAACCATCTCTACTAAAAAACACCCACCTGATTTTACAGCTATGATGATGTTATCTCCCTTCTCAGCAACTGCAAACAAATAATAGCATTACTTTTCACAAGGCATTTAATAAAAATTATATAAAAGTTGCAACATAGATAAGGCAAATTATATGCAGAAAAATAATTTTCACCTCTTTCTGGTTTTTCTGTAGTTTTTCGATCCAAATATCCTCGGACTTCGTTCTTTCCACAATCTGTTGCGAGCTCAAGTGCGGTTTTACTAAGTTTGTTTCTTAAATTTGTGTTAGCTCCTTTCTCCACAAGCAGTCGAGCCATTGGTAACTGGCCTAAAAATGAAATGAAAAAGGTAAATGTTCCAGATCAGGAAATTGCAATCCACGTGACCATTCTGGTCCACCGGTTATTTGCTCTCAAAAAAATTATCACAAACAGAGAACAAAGTAGGTTATGTGCAAGTATTGGCACTGTCACAGAATTTGTAAACCTAATTTGTCAGGCAGGCAATATCACCTTGTAAAACATCTGTTAAAATGAGATGAGTAAACATGAAGTTTAGTCAACAAGCAATTGAAAAAATATGCCATCAGCCACAGCTGACAATCAAAAGTAATAGAACATTTCACTAAAACAAAAAAATAGTCACCAGTTATTGCTGCAATCATTAGTGGGGTCCATCCAGTAAATTTAAAGTGTTGGTCAGGTGGAATTCCTTTTTTTAGCAGGGTACGAAGCAAATCATCCTTTCCATGCAAGGTTGCCACAGCAAGAGGAGTTGAATAATATGAAACTTGCTCTGTTTCATCAACTGCAAAGTCATTGCTTAGCAACAACTCAACCATCTAAGTAACAGCAGCAATTAAGAAACAAATTTGGTAGTTCACAGACAATTAGGTCAAATGACAGACAATATAATTCCAATTCTTAATCTTCATACACATACACAAGCACATTCACTGTTGCTTTGACGAATTTATTCCCACCATCTGATTATACCGACCTTTGCATGACCCCCATATGTTGCAAGAGTCAAAGCTGTTATGCCCATGGTGGTTGTGGCATTAATATTAGCTTTATTATTTAACAAATGCAAAGCAACATCCTCATGACCATAGCGAGCAGCTTGAAGCAATGGTGTCCATCCATAAGTATTTGTTCTGTCTAACGCTGCACCTGCAACAACAAACTGGAATTAAATCTGGCCGCAGTTATTTAAGTAAGTCCAGATTCGGTCCAATTTTAAAGACAAACCTTTTACACAAAGCATCCTAACAATTCCCTCATGTCCATTTGCAGCAGCAATATGCATTAAACTGTTTCCATCTGCATCAGTTGTTTCAACAGAAATGTTTTGATCCAAATACATTTGGACCTGCAAAATTCTTGTTTAAGTAATTGAGAATCTTGATATCTGTAAGTGAGTGTTTCTCAAACTTTTTTCGACGATCTGTCTTTGAAAAAGTTGGTGGGACTTTCAACACACCAGCAATTGGTATTTAATAAAGGTGCTGACTTACAAAGTTTCATTTATTGATACAAAAACAGTCGAACACAAGGTGCTCATGATTCTTACTCATCAATTTGGTTGCTCTAAAGCAGGCCTGCACAACATACGGTCTGCTGTATCTAATTGGGCCCACAAGAGATTTTTTCATGCTTAACATTGAATCAAAAACCTATGCAGCCATGCGTTTGAGCTGTCCTGTAATAAAATTTTTGGTTTATTATAATTTCCATGTAAAAAAAGTGAGGTACTGCATAAATTCGCTTCTTATTTATGTTGTAATAATTAGAAAACCATGGTTGAGGTATAAATTGTTTTACTGCATTAAAATATGGCTACACATTTGCCAGTCTGCAGAATATGGCAGTTCGCGATGAGATCTCGGGCGTGCACGACCCCCAAATCCGCGTGCAAGACCAACAAACGCTCTTGCAACACAAGTGATAAAGATGACTAGGCAGGGCAATAAAATGTCTTTGGTAAAAATGTAGTTGCAAAGTATCAACAATACAAGCAGAAATCCTGCCAATCTAGACAATGGTATCCGTTTATATGTCAAAAAATATCCTGAATCAGTGTGAAAACACCCGACTCCCTGTGAATATAAAAAGCTCTGCGTTAATAGTATTTTTGCATTAATGCAGCTGTTATTAAAAAATTGTTTTANACATTTGCCAGTCTGCAGAATATGGCAGTTCCCGATGAGATCTCGGGCGTGCAGGACCGTAATGTCCCGCGGGCGCGCGTGCACGACCCCCAAATCCGCGTGCAAGACCAACAAACCCTCTTGCAACACAAGTGATAAAGATGACTAGGCAGGGCAATAAAATGTCTTTGGTAAAATGTAGTTGCTAAGTATCAACAATACAAGCAGAATTCCTGCCAATCTAGACAATGGTATCCGTTTATATGTCAAAAAATATCCTGAATCAGTGTGAAAACACCCGACTCCCCGTGAATATAAAAAGCTCTGCGTTAATAGCATTTTTGCGTTAATGCAGCTGTTATTAAAAAATTGTTTTATGTTTTGACCTTCGCGTGCAAAGAAAAAAATCGATGTGCAGTCAAAAAAATTGGCGTGCCAAAAAAAATTCGATAAACAACTCGCGCGTGCAGCTGCCATACTCTGCAGACTGGCACATTTGTAAGACAATGTATATTGTCCACAATAAAACAATAGTAGAAAAACATTTTCCAACCTTTGCAGTGTCTCCATTTTCCACTGCCAGTGTTAATGCTCTAATACTTTGAGGAACGCTTAACGAGGGGTCCATGTTTTGTTTCTTTGTTTCATAATGGTAAACTAGAAACTTTTAAAGGAAAATCTTAAAACAGACGTTTGATCTACAAATACCTCATGTTTTTTTTAGATTCCACAAACACCTGCAAATAATTACCTCAATCTACGACCACATTTATAAAAACCTTTTCTTTATCCCGCTTTCAACAGAGACTATTACAGTTTTACAATCAAAAAATTATTTATGTTGAAAAGGAGTTGATTGGTAACAACAAATACTTTTACAGTGTGTCGAAAAGTACCATTGCTGTTTTAACTTTTACCCAAGCAAATTGGTGGCGAATGTTTTCTTTTAATAGTTGTCATCAACTCCTATTAAAATTAAACTAGCCAAAAAACATGTTAATAGATCGATACCAAATTAAAAAAAAAAATTATTTTGTCTTTACTGACAATAATGTACCGTTCGTGTTAATTTAAAGTTTTCACCATATTAGAGGGAATTCCCTAATTCGGGATATTTTTTTTTATTTTTGAAGTGTCAATACACCTGAGTTTCAAGTTACGCAATTCAAATATTTGTATCAAAACCCAATAATCATACTTTGCAAATTGGGGCTAAATAATTAATCCAGAAACATTTCTGCGAAGTTTTGTTTATTTTCACCTTTTTTCACACTCTGAACCATCACAAAAAATAAATTACGGCACATTGACACCCCAGGTCCGGATAATCACGCCAAGCTTTAATCCCGCCGGTCCGGACTGACTCATGGCCATCTGAAAATCGCTGTCGCTGATTATGTTATCTATGGCGTAGTACTCTTGACCATTGTGTGGCCCATGGAGTTTACTAGCCGGCCCATGGGGGGGTCGATGGGGGTGCAGATTGGACGAGTGGGGTGAAGTCTCTTTGCTACCGTTGGTGGCCGCTCCCCCGCTGTTCGAGGCCCCCGAAGTTGATCTGCAGAACAAGTTTATTTATAGAAAAAAATTACAGAAAAATTATAAATCCAAACCTTGGTGTGTTGTTTGGCGATGTGACGTTTGAATTACCGGCTCCAGACGCAAGTGAATTTGACCTTGGCGTTTGTTCAAGGGCACGAAGGACACACGCCTTTCTTCGCAGACGCATCTGGATCGTGCCGTTGCGTTTGTAGATCAAAATCGAAATGTAGACTTTTACGTCGTTTTCCAGTGGTTTCTTTAACAAAAAGAAGTTTGCGCCAAAACTTAAGTTGTTTTAACTTCGTCTCACTTTTAGTATGATGACGACATTGAGCGTGTCGTAATATCGGCGCGGTTGGATTTCCCATCGTCCGTTGCCATAGAAACATGACGCAACAGTGCGTTTGTTCCGGTTCGGATGGTAGATAAGTTGCACGCACCACTGCTTGTCCGTGTAGTCGCGTGGCAAGTACTGAGGTTCCTGGAATTCCGGGCTCTCCTTGGCCAGTATTTGATATCTGCGATAACTTTAAGTGTAACCAGGCTGCGAGTAAACATTCTAACTACAAGCAGTGTGGTGTTAAATTAATTTATATAGTCTATATTTAAATGGGTTATACTATGTGTTACGTGAAGATCTTTCGGATGGCACTCAAGAACCTATACTTGGTTATAACATGTCGTGTTCGGTTCATAAATTTCTGCAATCTTGTCCCATTAGATTAGAACAAGTGAGGTTATAGTTTAAACGAGGAGGTTCGAGGTGGCAGAACAGGAAGTCCAAGTGATACGCGATGAAAAGGAGAGGAACTAGTTTAAACGAAGCAGTTAAGACCCGGCTTGACTCGGGTTACTGGCAGAAATATACTTGACCTTACTCGATTTGCGAAGACCTGACTTCGAAAAGTTTCCGGTGCCACAATGCGATTTCACTTAAGACTGTTGCAAACAATTTTTCACCTGTAAGCGTCACCGAGGTATGTTCGCACAATGGATCTGTAGTGAAGACCGACTGGTGATTCCTCCACTGCCAACAACTGAGTTCCATGCATTTGAGAGAAACGGATATGTTGTAATGTCTGAAAACAACTGGATTTGATCACGACAGAAGAAATCAAGAAATAGTTGTTTTCTTAGATGTCAAAACTAAAGAGATTTGCTTAATAAACTTAACCTTGACCGTTCAGGCAAACGTGATGATCGTGATGAACATGACAACAAAGGCAAACCAATTTCCACCTTTCTTAAATCTTCTGTGACTTGTTCGTCCGCTCCTCCTTTCTTCCTACCCATCATCCATCTTTGTAGCGATTCATAGAGGTAAAACTCGTCCGGGACCAGAAGACTGGAACTTTTTAAAATAGCCTCAACGCAGTCGACGGGCAGTGTCAGCCAATCAGAAGAGTCCACGAGTTCCTCAATATTGTCGGCGATTGCCCCATCCACACACTTCGATGTTAAGTCCTAAAACGATTATTACGGTTATTGTTAATACATAAAGTTGACAACGTTTGTAGGCGCATGTGACCTTCAGTTGTAATTCATAACTCACTTGGTGATCTCATGCAGATTACACAACTGTAGGTGATTGCAACCTAAACCTTACGTTGAGTTGGTATCTCGCTGCGTACTTCAGCCACTTGACAGAGCTCTTGAGATCGCCGTCCTCAATCATTCCAGTGATAAAAGCGTCGCAAGCAGCCCTCAGCGACTCGACTCTGTACTTTGCACTCAACACTAAGAGCGGTAGAGCGCTCTCCGATGTGAAACTGATTCGTCCGCAATAAAAAAATCGCAGAAAATTTCCGAATACTTGTTGACATTCCTTCGATTCATCCAACTCTAATTCCTGAACCAAAATGAAAAAGATGGTTAGCAAATGTTTGTTTGTTACGTCATTAATATTTCTGACGTCATAAGCAGCTAGCATTCACGTCACGTTTGCTACCTTCTGGAAATCGGGGCAAGTTGAGCAACGATCGCTGACAATCAGCATATCGCGAAACACATCGCTCTGGGCAGCGAGAGCAAATTTGTGCGAATAATATCGATGTTCTCCAATTACTATTATGACGTCACTGAGGTCGGGATTGTCAAAGTATCTGTTGCAACACAGAAGTGTGAGGAAGTTTGCTGGGAGCAACAACCTAACTGAAAATATTTCCAACCTCATCGTGTTTGCTGCAAACGAAACCAAATCTCCAACCACGTGACCTTCCACGTCATGATTCTTATCGTCCAATGAACAGCTGCGAACAGAAGCACGTGACAGATCGAGCGAGTAAAAATGATCGTTGCCATGCAAGCGGTCACGTGATGCGACTTTTTGCAAATAAGCATCGTACTGCGACGGATTAAGCAAACTTTCGGTTCCCTTCCTCCCCACTTGCCGCGCAAAATCCCGCGCAAATTCAAGAAATTCGACTTCACTGGATTTTCGTTGTGACGTCATAACATGTTCTGTTTCGTGAATCGTATCTAAGCGATTGTGATCGCAGTCATCACGATCATATGATGCGCCAGTTTTAGATATCACAGACAGCTTAACTTGAGGTTTAGTGACGTCACAATTAACGTCCGTGACTGTGACGTCATGATCGCGTTCCAGTGATTTAACTTCGCTTTCGCCTGGCGTTCGAAATCTCATTTTGTAATGCCTCTTTGATGACGTCATTTCCTTACTTTCTGAACTCTTACTTGCTGGGTTCGTCACAAATACCTCTGTGACATCACTGCACTCAGTGTAAACAAACGTGGGTTGTTCTAGAAGTCCTTTGTACATTATTTCAACTTTAAATTCGAAATATCAGAGCATAGTTTTCTGCAGTTTGCAAACCCGACAACCAGCAGAACAAAAGGCTGCTGGTGTCTTGCTCGAGACTTTAACCCGCGCTTAAGTTGTTCTAAGTGGCGCTTGAGTTAATTTGAGACGCAAGTGCTTACCCGTGCTTGGTTTGCTGCGAAGTTAGAAGAAAAGACGAAGATTTTCCATCGAACATCTGATGATTCGCCGACATCGCAACACATTACATCTGTATGTGATGTCATAATCGATATTCCTCAACTTCAAGTGACTCTTGGACGCGCGACTTTAATCACGTGATCAACCAAGTACCATCCATGACGCCCGAAAAAATTTCGATCAAAACGTGGACCCCACAAGCCAACAACATTGCGGTTTTATTCCAGATGAAAACAAATGTGACGTTAATTTTTTGCATTTGTATTGAAGCGTTTTACGTCCCTGACATAAAACGTTTGTTTGTTTTTTTCACGGGGTTAGAACCCCGGACGATCCCGATCAGGTTTTTTACGTCTGTATATGGGTCGAGCGCCTCAGTCCATTCGACCAAGCGCTTGCCCGAAACGTTTGTTTCGCTTTTGTGTGTAAAAGACAAATGTCGTTATCCACCCAGCGGTGAAATAATGATAAAAAGGGTTAACGCTAGAGGCAGCATTTCCTGATTATGCCAAATCCCTGTGGTGCCATCGGCTTTGGTTTACGATTCATTTTATCTGATTGTTCGTTGACAATGGACTGTATGACCGCCATTGTGATGCATGAATAGAAGCAGAACGTATGAATTGATGGGTTGCATTTAAACCAAGAATTTGTTTGTTATCATGTCGAAGTGCTTGCATCTCGGTTTCACGAATAGTCACAAATGTCAGGTATCTGAGGGTTTGACAATTTAATTGCCTCAGGTCAAAAAATCTTCAGGCACTTTATCACTGATGGAAAGCCCTGGCAGAAAGATCAAACACAAGTTAAGGAGACGTCACAATGCACTTGATGACAAGCAGACTTTGTTACGTCACAGTGCGACATTGATACGTGATCAGCGAAGGCAAGGACAGTAGTTAGGAGAAGTCAAGTAAACTTCATTTGTATTTTTCAGTCAAATTTTTTGCATAGGAAAGTTTTGTGGTTTGTTGTTTAATAAGCAACTTTACTTATGAGGTAAGTTAATGTTGTGAGTAAACCCGGCTGCAAACACTTAAAAAACTTTTCTTTGCGCAGTTTTTTTGCGATCTGTATCCTTCTTTTGCTTGTAACATCATCGCGATGTGGCCATGACCATGAAGATTATGACGTCACAAAAGGTCTGTTCTAGTTTCCACTTCGTGAGCGCGAAATTACCAGTTGATTGTTCCAGATTTCGGTGGAAGTCGCGCGAACTTGGATATTCACGGGACCAAAGTCACGCGTCAGATCGAGGAAATGTTTCGCGTTCATTCCTATGAACTCAGCATCAGACCCAACAACAAAGGTAGAGTTGATGACGTCAACCAAATCCGCAGTCACAAAATATGTTGTTACGCGTTTTTGTGTAAGACCAGGGGATTTCCCTTTTCCGTTCCCGAACTAGGCGCCGAATCATTTTGCTGGCGACAACGAAATCTTGGTGTCACACTTTATCTTCGCCAAACAAATCGATTTCATCGTCACACAAAGATCACTTAAAATTTACGGTCAATCTGTCTGCAGGTCTCCCAGTAAACGTCCATGTGTCCCTACTGATCGAAAGCATCACCGATATCAGCGAAAAGAACATGGTAACAAACAAAATGTTCTGTTTTTGCTCAACTCTTTCTTATTTATGACGTCATACAGGATCTGACTTTCACGCTGTGCATTCACGAGACATGGACGGATGAAAGGCTGAGGTTTTATGACGACACAGTGGAAAGCATTGTTTTGCCAAGTAGACTTGTTCAGAAAATCTGGATTCCAGGTTTTAAGATTTTTCTTTTCAAAGTTTCGGGTTTTTCATCAAATGGTGATTTACAGATTTGTACTTGGTGGGATCAAAACATTCTTTCATCCACAAAACAACAGTCGATAACACAGTCCTGCGATTGTTCAAGACAGGAAAGATATTCTACAATGTAAAGTGAGTACATGTGACTTCATAATGTCTATTAAAACCACATAATGCCCATTCACATTAACAGGTTGACCACCACAGTAGCGTGTCAGATGAACTTATATAATTTTCCGTTGGACACAGAAAACTGTTCGTTGATCCTGCAAAGTCGTGAGTATGACTGTCCCTTGTTTGTTGGATACACACGTCGTAATTGTACTATTACGTCACAGTGGGATACAACTACAACGAACTTCGCTTACACTGGAAGATTTCGAATGACAACCAGTCACTTTTCATGAGCGACAAACTAGTCAAAAATATGCCAAAGTTCAGATTGATGACGTACCAATATCAATCGTACAATGTCAGAACGAACGAAATGCAAAACTTCGCAGGTATACGTCATAGTTAGTGACGTTACAACCGAGCTGTCCTAGGACTTTTAAAAGCAAAACACAAAATCAGGGGGTCTAGATGAAATTAACACTACAATATCTGTTACCTAAAAGAGACAAATATCAGATAAAAATTGCAAGTTTGGTGAGAGTTAGTTGGAGGGAAATTCTTAAAGTTTGATTGAAAAGTTTTGATTTTCAGACGTGATGGTTTCCCAGCTGCAAATCAACTTTATTTTCAAGCGATATTTGCTGTCAGTTTTCTTTCAATCTTATTTTCTCGCAATGTCCATGGTTGTATTGGCGGGGCTTGGAATGTGGGTCGACCCCCAATCTGTCCCAGCGAGAGTCGCCATCAGTGAGTAGCTTTCATCATGCTTGTTGTTGTAAACTGTGAAAATATAAGCAAGTAGATTGAATAAAACATTTAGATTATACATTTGTGTACGTTCGGACATTCTTATACTGCTATCTGTGAAACTGTATTAAGAAATTTAAAAACAAGGTAATGTTGTCACTCCGCCGCAAACATTGGTTTGACAACGGTGGCAGAATGTCACTGCACAAACTTGGGCACTGAAATCCGGCTAATAATCAAAATCCCAATTCCCCGAAGGCGTTAACACTCGAAGTAATTACGATTCTCAATCTGTTTGTTTCTTAACGTCACAATCATTAATTATTTAGCAACAAGACAAGTAGTGTATAGGCTAACCTTATTTCACGCAATAGTGCACATGTGACGTCTATAGTAGGTCAACCAATCAATAATAAGTATTTTGTCACGTGCGCAGGTGTCACATCTGTTTTGACCCTTTCTACCATCATTACCGGCCTCAAGACTTCGCTGCCAAAGGTATTCCATCACACGCTGATTGCCTCGACGCCGAATTTTTATTTTTAACCAGCGCAGGGGGGTGGGGGTTGTTTACGAAACCTGTAAATGAAATTGTTTCACCACTGCAGCAAACCCCCGCAGCTTTAGAATTAGTTGCATTGTGTGGTGACTCTTACTTCAAAAGTTTCTACTTTCTAACAAGTTTTAGGCAATTACGCAGCATGTTTAAACAATCAAATTCTCAAAACTGACGTGTTTAAATGTAAAAGTTCGTAAATTACTAAGTGGTGGGTTCAGACGAACTTTGTTTGCTCTTGCGTAAACGCGAGGCTTGCCACAATGGTGTTTCCGAAAAATAAAAACATCTTGTTGGCATCGCAATGTTGCATAGGTTTCCTACCTGACAGCGATGGATGTGTATCTCTGGATCTGTTTCCTTTTCATTTTTTCAACCGTCCTCGAATTCTGCATTTTCAATTACATTATGACGCAACGAAGGAACCACGAAACTGAAAGGATTGTTAAGGTTCGACAATCACTGTAATGAAAACAATAAACCCATTGTTAATGTCGCGAATAAACTTAAGACATAATCGATTCCCGGTGATCCATGCACATGTACAGACACGAATAACGTTTCTAATGATTGGTTTTGGCATTGTGACATAACAATAGCTTTAAAGATGCAACATCGGTGTTAATGTGTTCAGGAACAAGAGGAAATGAAGGCCTTTGTGACGAAACAAAGGGATTCGAGCCCGGACAGGTACATCATACATAGAGAATCACGTGACCTGAGTTTCCCAACTTATATTTCTATTGTGAAGGTTCAAGTCAAGGTCAAATGTAATTTCGTCTGACTTTGAAATGCTCATGAACCGAATCAACAACGACGTGACGTCATACAGTAAAAAGAAGAATAGAGAAACAACGCGAGGTCAGAAGAGGACNAGGTCAAATGTAATTTCGTCTGACTTTGAAATGCTCATGAACCGAATCAACAACGACGTGACGTCATACAGTAAAAAGAAGAATAGAGAAACAACGCGAGGTCAGAAGAGGACAGTATTTCATCTTGAGAAGCCGGAAGTGATTGAGATTTACTTCCGGTTGGGTTACTTTGCCGCGTTCATGTTTTTTAACGGAATTTACTGGAATTATTACATCAGACATGCTTATGACGGAGCAACATACGATTGATATCACACACAACAAGTGGAATTATCGATCGCCCGCTCCAAGCACCACTTGATTACACCCGATGCCTATGGATGACGTGTTGTTAACTTTTTGATGGCTCCAAAGTTTGTTCAGTGAAACATGGGCAAGGGATAGTTGCAAAGTTGAAGATTAAAACTGTGAGGATTAATAAGTTGGCTTGGTAGTAAACCTGCACTGTTACAATTACTTCACTGGGCGCCATTCTAATTTTTAATTATAAACGTCATACAACGAGCGTTGTTCATCAAAATGTCACCGGCTTGTGCAAATATACGTATTTCGTTTCTATAGTTTCCCAGCTTTTTGAGTTCAGTAGCCAGGGCAAACCCTCGCTTGAATTGAGAAGTTGAGGTTGAGGGTTCAAATCCCATCGCGGTGTGCTTAGATTTGCTCAGCAAATAATCTTTTATCATTGTAAGTTACAAGGTTTGTAGGCAAGATGAGGGTTGAGAGGATGGTTCGGACCGGAGTTAATATCGGAGTTTGTCTACTCCTACTACTCGTTATTTATCTGCTCAACTCGGACGAAAACCAACTTTCGTCCGATGAGCGGAGTGCTGTTCTCGATGGTTATGATCTCTATGTGGACGATGATCTTGCTGACGTCGAACTTGATAACGAGGAATTGGACGATGACGCAGACGAGGAAATCCCTTTTTTGAAGAAAGGTGCTGAAGACCGAAGGAAAATGATGGAAGAACTCGTAATCGTGGTTGTGACGTCAGATGACGAAGGCAATCCCACAGCTGATGATGTCATTGCTGGGGAGAGTGACGCGTTGGAGGCTCCAAGTGAATCCACGTCAGATAACGATGACATGGATGTGTTACGTGATAATGACGTCATGATTGAAGATATTGTGATCGACAGAAGCGAAGATTTGTCAGCGGAGGTAATTTTAGCAAAAACAAACAAGGAATCGCCACCTAACGGGAGATTATTTGCAGCTTGGAAATGATTCTTATGCGGAGGTTGATGCAGTTCTTAATATCGGAGTTTCAGAACTGGTAAATCCCCAGGAAGAAAGCAACTTCACGATGTCTGCCGGGGCTTATTACGCCCCACACGAACTTCTGCCCCACCTGAAAAAGCCGCCGGCTGACCGGAATTCCCCCGGGGAATTTGGTCACCCATTCGAGATCCCGAAGAAACTTGGGCCATCAGTGGAGAGGCAGATCAACGAAGGATATCGTCGATATTCGTTTAATGTCCTGGCAAGCGATATTATATCGGTCCATAGAAATCTTGGCGATAAAAGAGAGGAGGAGTGCAAGGTATGTATTTGACATCCAAAGTTTACGATTCAAAAATAACCAAAATTGTAGAATCAACAAGTTGTCCCGCAGAATGTAATATTCAACAAACCACTTCCAACTGTGAGCGTCATCGTGTGTTATCGGAACGAAGCGTTGTCAACATTGCTGCGAACTTTATACAGCGTGCTGGAAACGGTGCCAGGGATTTTGCTGCAGGAAATTATTGTAGTTGATGATGCCGACAAGGGAGGTAAAACAATTTATGTTGAGCCGCCCCAGTGGAAAAGTTTATCCACGCTCCAAATCTTCCCCCCTTGCGTGTAAACCATGTCTGTATCTGACCGCTAAAGGGCGCCAGCGATACCTGGCGTAAATTGTCGAGTTTAAACATTCTCCACTGCGTCATTGTTAAAAGTTTGTGCAGTAAAAATATTTAAGCAATTTTTTACCAATTTCAGATATGTTGGACATCGTCAAAGACGAAATGAAGGACATGGAAATGGTAAAATTTTTTAAGCTTGAAAATCAGCTAGGTGTCACCAAAGCGCGTCAATTTGGGGTTCAACACGCCGTTGGTGACGTAATTGCATTCCTCGATTCGCACTGTAAGTGCGTCACAGAATTGGTGTATGATGTAATCAATTGGTGACGTGTGACGTGTTTTGTCAGGTGAATGTTACGAGGGATGGGTCGAGCCTCTACTGCAACGGATCAAGGACGACCGACAAGTTGTTGCGCTACCGATCATGGAAATCATAAACCCTGACACATTCAAGTTTACTGTCACCTCTATGCAGCGGGTTTGTGCTGCGACCTTGCTTGACCTTGGCACCAATAACCTTTCCCCCGTTGTTTCAGGTGCAGAGGGGCGGATTTGATTGGAGCTTGACATACCGATGGATGCCACCGCCTAAAGAACGATTCCAGAATCCCCTTATGGATATGACGCAACCACTTACGTCATCAACCATGTCAGGAGGCGCTTTTGCAATTGATCGAAAGTACTTTTTGGAATTAGGAGGATATGACGAAGGCGTGGAGATGTTCGGAGGGGAAAACCTCGAGATGTCGTTTCGGGTTTGTAACGTACAATGATGTCAACAATCGCAGTTTGTTTGTGACGAATTTTGTTGTTATCAGGTTTGGATGTGTGGCGGGAGGATAGAAATCATACCATGTAGTCACGTGGGTCACGTGTTCAAGTCAAAATCACCAAATGACGTATCTCATGACGTAATTTTACGCAACAAACGTCGAGTTGCCGAAGTTTGGATGGATGAGTACAAGGAATATTTTTTCAAAAGAACTCCGGACGCGAGGAAGGTAAAAATCCGATTTCCACGGTTGTTATGGCAGCACACATGTTTGTGTTTTACAGGAAGACGCGGGCAACATCACAAGTCGTCGATTGTTACGAGACAAACTTCAATGCAAGCCCTTCTCGTGGTTCGTTGAGAAGGTTTACCCCGAACTTTACATCCCAGAGTTGGAGCCGCAATTTGCTGGCGCTGTAAGTGACGTCACTACGCTAGCGATGACTCAGCTAACAATTGTTTTGTGCAGGTTTGTTGCAGTTTCGGTCACGTGGACACTTGCTTGGATTCTAAATCCATTGAAGTCATACCTGGGCGAACACTAAGTGTCGCTAAACACGAACCTGAGCTCCCGACCCAAAAATTCGAATATACAAAACAGGTACTTCCCCCTTACGACGTTATAAAACTCTGTGACGTAACTATTGTGACGTATGTAGGGTGAATTACGTCAAGCCGGACACCGCGATGTGTGTGTGGCGGCAAAAGGTCAAAAGTTGGAAATTCAAAAATGCAAGTTCCCGCTCGAAATGCAGGCAACAGCGCCACCAAGCCAGCAGTGGAAGGTTGTAGAGGTGAGCTGTCACGTGATATGAATCTGACAAGTCATTGGTTGGTTTTGTGACACGTGTTTTGCAGGGAGAAACTATAATGAACTTGGAAGCTAAAAAATGTTTGGCGGCCTCGATCGGTGACGTATGGTTGGATGATTGTGACGGCAACTCGATACGTCAGAAGTGGAAATGGAAGTGACAACGTCATAATCAAACTGATAGCCAACCACACAGTTGCGAAACAATACTTGATTGTAAATAATAGGAAGGAAATTTACTCGAACTTGATACGAGAGGAAACTTGTATTGAAAAAATCCATAAAAAGAAAACAAATAAAAATATCAACAAATAATACAAAGAAAAAAGTGAAGACTTCTATGTGGCGTGATTCTGAAAAAGACAAATTTAAATTGGGGTAAATTTTACTAAAACAAGATTGTCTCTTTCGGCCATACAACCAATTTTACGATGACGTATATTAAAGGGAATCACCGCAGGTAAAACCCCAATATGAATTTGATTCTTTCTGACGTGGACAGGCTAATAACAACAAACATGGTTAACTTTTCGAAATCTTTCCAAACCTTTCTTCGTTGCGTCATACAAAACGTACAAATGGAACTTCCCGAATTTTCACTGGTTTCTTGGCTTCCAGCCAAACACGGTTGTTCCTCTGTGACGTCACAGTTAAGCGTTTGGTCTTTATAAACAAAAAGCAAATAATTTACGAGAAGAAAAGCGGCAAACGTTTATCCAACAAATTGAGACGCAAAATGTTTACAAGCACCCGAAACCTTTGGTACACAGTTTACGATTTTAAATAATCTTAACAAGATGATACAAGCCAATGCATGTGTTTAAAACACTCTGGTGATAGCAACAGCGTTTATAATGTCTTATAATTTGTATTGCAGTTCTAACCTATCAATAACATGCCAGTACTTGTGTGTAAAAACATTTTCTACGTTTCGACAAACGCTGTTGTCAACCCTTAAAATGAAAAATGAAATAGACATAATAGGTGCCTCGTGTACATGACGCAGCCACCCACCCAAATGTCGGATATAGCTGACTGCCAACCTCAGGGTCTCAACTTTACTCAGTCTCCTATCTACAGGTTCTGTCGGTATCAGCGTCCGCAGTTTCTAAAAGCAACAACAAACAGATTTGTAAGCGAATTAGGAAATTTGTGAAAGCAAACAAAACGGAATGTTTATTGCCGCTGATATCGGGGAGCAAAAAAATTACAGACGCAGAAAGTTACCTTAAAGGCGACATTCACGTTGGGGGATCTCCCCTTTTCGCTGACGTTTCTTTTCTTTGCTCTTTTTTCGCATTGATTCGGTATCAGGTTGGGGAAAGTACCCGCGTCGCGATTCGAAAGAAAACTCCCCGAACTCTGCGAAACGTTCTCGCAAAATCTTCCACCGAAAACCGAGAAAAGTGGTGGGAGCTGTACTTTCTCGTTGCAGTGTGGGTAACCAGGGGTCACCTGGAAGGGTATCCAGGGGTTTTTCCCACGATAGAGATGTTGACTGTCGGAAGCAGGGTGATATGTCTCATGTTGCAGATTCATGATCAACCACGGATCCTTTGTTTAGCCGAAATCTAATTCTTTCTTTTGCTAAGTTTAAAATCTAGGTTGACCTGAAATTCCGGTTAGAAACATAAACAACAGTTAGCAAAGTGACAGCAATAAAGCACTAAGTTTGTTTTTGTTCAAAGTCAGCTCGACGCTAATCCTCACACGGATCACGGTTGGCTGCACAAACCTCGCTCGGCCATGCATTCAAATGTGATTGTTGCTTTTTCTGCAGAAAATGACCAACTTGACTGAAGACTTTGTCTATCTGGCTTGCGATTTATCTATTAACTCACATGTCTCATTGCGATCTAACCTCATAACTATCAACTCTACCAACGCTAACTGTGACGGCACAAACGCAGCTGTGACGCCACAACACGTGACAGACTCACGTGATCCAGCTGTTCAGCAACAACAAACGAATGCGGCCGTCACTCAATGTGACGTGACAATCAGACGATTAACTCGACAAGATGGAGCAAAATTTTATTTGGGAAACAGTGTTCACGTCGGAATGCGATTGAAGCGAAACAAACACACAACTGACGTCACAATAATGCACTTGAATACAATTCTACATGAATGACGTCATAATGGCATCTGTAAACACTGGAGGGAAAGCACCGATCCGTATGACGTAGATGATTGATGACGTTAGCCGGTCACCCTAATTACATCATCAGCTGATGTGGTTTCGTCAACACATCGTAATTTGCGGAAGTCCTTGACGTCATTTGATATTTGTGACGTCCCAACTATGTCATTTGTTTCAGCCAAAGGCACGTTTTTACGAAAAGTGCTGCAAAGAAAAATATTAACTAAAATTCGATAAAACCACACGCTGCCACAAGTTACCACACACACCTGAAACACATCGAGCCTTGGAAGTGAATTTTCTGTTGCGTGGAAGCGACGGTAGGATCTGAAGAAAAAAAATGTCGGCAAATGTTTGACAATCCTCATGTCTAGCAAACTTACCCAAATGACGTTGCAAGTGGTCAGCAAGCTCTGTGGCGTCACTAAAGACAAGGTGCGGTCGACAAAAGCTACAGATGACCTCCCGTTTGTCGCCACTGGTACGAATAAATGGAGGGTTGTCATTTGCGCGTTTCAACCAGTCCTAAAGACAACAGCAGCTGGTTGCAACAGTCTCTGGGCCGCAAACTACGGGTTTTTACCTTTACAACTCTGCTTGGCAAGCCGATGGTTGAAGCGATAGCAACCACTGCGTCATCACTTGGCGATTGGGGTCTAGATTGTGTCTTTGACGTCATCAGGTGGGCATAGCAACGGTGCAAAAGAATTTCTTGATATGTGGTCAGTTTTTCTGCAAAATGACGTCAGTATTAAATTGAAATTAAAGAATTTGTAAATTTTTGGAAACTTACCGGTTTTACAAGTTTGACTGACGTCACTTGACCGTGACGTAGTAACAGTTTTCATGTCGTCACCATTGACACAACCATTATGAGGTAAAAAACGTGATGACGTTACAAAAGCACATAGTGACGTCACATGAGAGCAGGTCGACGAGGGTGACGTCACACTGACTGAAGCAATGGGTGTTTTTGATGACGTAACAGGGCGGGAATAGGTTTGTGACGTAGTAAGTTTTTTATCAACGAGTTCTTGAATTTGTTGGATGGGGTTCGAAACAGGGGAAACCCCAGGTTTGACAAGATCCAAAGTTTTTTGCTTCTTAGGATCGGGCTCCGTATCGGATGAAGCTCTCTTCCTCCCACTAGTGGTGTTGTGGACGATCCGAAGCATTTCCTTCAGTGGATTGGACGACAACTTGTCATCAACCAGGGGTTTGTAATCACTTTTCTTAGCTTCTGGTTTCGGTGAGAAAAGCGAGTTCATGTTTTCCTTTAAACTCTCCAGCGGATCTTTGCTCGGGCTCGAACCAGAGTAAGCAGCAATCGAATCCCTCACTGGGTGGCGCTCGTCCCGTTTTACAGTTAGATCAAGCGGGGTTTCACAAGATGGCGATGTTTTACAGGAATGCTCCGCGCTTGGTGACTTGTTGCTGTTTGTGTTTGTAGATTGACTCACAAAGTCTGTGTTCAGCGACGAAGTAAATGGAGAAAAACTTTTTGGAGCTGCAATGTTGCGAGGGCCCTCAACTTTGCTGATCGCGCTCTGAATCGTGCTCTCGAGGGATTTTATAAAATCAAAACCACCATTCTGGTCCTCGACCGGGTCGGTTGTTTTGCAGTTCACCTCAGCACCAGACGAGACAGGAGCCAATATCCCAGAGTCACTGTATCGATTTGCTGACTCATGGTTGCTCGGTGATGTTGGACGTGAGGGGTTTTGCTGGAAGTGAGAAGTTTCCTTGATGTGAGCGGTGAGTTCCTGTAAAGATGTGAATGGTTTCAAGCACTGACCACATCGGATGTTGGGATCTGATGAGGAGGGAAGGAAGCTGGATCGAAGAGGAAGTGGGTAGATGGAGTTTAGCATGGATGGGAGGAATGGACTCATCCACTGAGAGGAGTAGAGAAGAGAAGATGCATAGGCTGCTGCAGCTGGATTGTTCATAACTGCAAAAACACATTGTGTCGAATTTGGAATAACACTATAGTGTCCAAAACCATAATGATGTGTTTTAAATCATTCGCAGATCAACTTTCCAGAATCATTTTCAAACATTTTTCTGATTTTCTAAAACTTAATTAAACAAAACACAGGCACCTTCAGGAGTACTTATATCAATATGGGGAGACCCATAATTTATGTTGTTTCATTTAATAAAAATATAATTGGTAACTTTGTTGTACCTCCGATGTAAGGAAAATAATATGAGGAGTTAAGAAGAGCAGAAAAATCGGTTGCTGCTTCTGTCTTCTTCTCTGTGTTTTGTGAACTGTGACTGGCTGGTTTTCGGCGGGAAACATTTTCATTGGTCGGCTCCTGCTTTGGGCTCCACATTCGCCACGAAGGGACTTTCTCGTAATGTTTGGTTTTGATCATGTGCACACTTAAATCCTAGGGATGCAAATTAAAAGTTTAATGAGAATACCAATTCTAGAGCTGGTTGTGTAAAAAGAATCTATTACTGCAGTTGAAAAATAATCACTTTCAAAAGATTTTTTAAAAACTAGCAAAAGCAAAGAGTTGATGCTTTCTGAAAAATATTGCTTACCTGCAAAGAATCGAACAATCCTCCACATCCCATGCAAGTTAAAACTTTCTCTGAGTTGGAATCCTCATCAACAGAATTCCTTTTCTTCGCTTTGTTTACATTCGGCAACCAATTTTCGTCTTTAAAATAAACAAAACAAATGAACTACATAAGTTTGCTACAGCTGTCAAAATCGTACACATATCTAAGGAGGATAGCCATTGATTTTCCTGCATAGGTGGAAGTCCCCAATTCATACCAAGCCTACTGGGTAATACTCCCATTCACATAAAAAAAATCTCTTGAAAGGTTTACCTGCAAGTTTAGGTGGTGACATATTTTTGTCGCGAAAATGTCCAGTTTGGTTCATATGCACTGTCAGTTCGACGAGGGTGTTAAAAGAGCTTCCACAATCTCGACAATTAAACTTGCTTGCTCCGGCAAACACTGTACTGAACAACTTGTCCTGGAAACAAAGAGCTTGAAAGTTTTTTTGTTGTTGGCTAGATGCTGATTAAAGGGGGGTAAAAAACAGGCATTTAATACTCTCCTAAACAGTTCTTACTTCTATGCAACAAAATCCATTGAAAATGCTAAATTATTTGTTCACTTGCCGGCGCAAGATATAGTGCAAGAAATAGGGGCAACCTGTCAATTAATGTCACACAGTTTTCTGTTAAATGTTTTAATCTGAACATACTTGCACAGAGCCAACTGAGGTCACAGGTTTCTTTAAAGTGGGTACATGTGACCCATTAGCTGTTCGTGGTAGTTTGTGGTTGTTGCCCTGAACACACCAGCGATATCGTTCAGCTTTACTCTTGCTCAAACAATTGTTGTCAGTTCGCTGGAATAAAAAAAGCCCCATTAAAAATTCAGATTAGATTAAAACTTAGTTAAGTTGACCAAACAAAGATTAATAGAAAATCACGTAGTGATCTAAAAGCGTTTGTGCATAAAACAAACACATTTAATAAACTTACTAATATATGTGTAAATTACACAACACATCCATATTGCGAACATTGTAACACTTACTGTGAATAATTAAACTCCTAAATATGTACAAATATGTATATCAAAGCTGATTGTACCTGCACGTTGATCCAATTACTTGAACACTGTTCGTAAAACTGCTGTTGCTGAAGCATTGCGTCCATTACACAGCGTGCCGCAGTCAATGATGCAGTGTCTAACAAAATACATGGTAACATTATAGTTTGAACCCTATTAAAATTGCATAAACCACAAGAAATCCAACACACTACATTTTGTCAAATCCTTCTGCTTGAAAAGCGACATTACCTGTCGACAAACTTAGTTTCATCTGGCGTCTAACAATTGCAGGCAACAAAGCAGGATGCACACGGAAACATTAATGTGCATTATGAGTCACTTTAATTACTAATTGCGTGTATCCTTATATCTCATATGTTTATGTTTTGTTAATGAAATGCAAGCTAACTGTATCATACATTAGTAAGCTAACTGTATCATACGAAGGTAATACTGATGTTAAACACAAACAAAACTTAGTAATGTTATAACTGTAGCCTCTATTCAACATAAAAATTTCAGTACCTTTGAAAGGTAACTTGTCAATTCCAGTCAGTATCGGCGATAAATTGTTTGCCAAACTTGATGCATTTTGCGGTTTGTTTGACAACGCAGGTTTTGTGTCATGGTTGAACACATTTTCATTTTTCGGTGATACACTCGATATTCTAAACATCAAATATTATGAGTGCAACAACATTTTGTCGAGCAAGTGTATTATACAGGTTAAGTGTTATACATCAACATCAAAATGTTTGTTTAGAAAACCTTCTGTCTGTTTACAAAAGAGTTTAAAAAATATATATGAACAGATTCTGCATTTTTTTAACCATAACCCAGCATGTTTTCCATTTGAAATAAACAAGTGGTGATAAAAATGCAGGTTAACTCACCGTAAAATATCTGGAGAATGTACACTTCTGTTCAACAGAGCACCACTGGTTTTGTTTTCAGTTGATTCCCGGTTTTGCTTGAAATCAATTGATTTCAGTGAGTTTGCTTTATTTGTAATAAAATCCATTGTGAAAGCAAGAAGTTTTTCACATGACGAGTCCATCAGAGGTTGTCCAGCTGGCGATGGCTGGCTTACTTCACTTAAATCACAATCACTTGATGTTTTGTCAGCACTTTCAACCAACTCTGCTTTTTCACTGTTGTCTTCTGCTGTTTTATGAACTTCAGTTTTCACGTTTTCTTTGTCCAACTCGCCTGAAAAACAAAATTACAGTTTAAGTACATATCAAACTATTTATTAGCAAAAAACGACCCATGCCTAGGGATAAGTTCATTTTAGAAATTTTTCTCTCAGTTTGTTGACAATATTTTGAAAAGTTTTTATTGTACATTAGGACGGGTAGAGTTCGTTTTTTTATTTTAAGTTGAGTTAGTTATGTTGGATTTGCAAGGCTACTTTCTGATACTCATTTCCAGCAAAGTCAGTTGAAAAGTTATTCACTAAATTTTTAAATCAACTAAATATTGCAAAGCCATCAACTCAAATGGAGCTACACTCTTAATTTACACATAGACTTTCCTATGCTTANCCATGCCTAGGGATAGGTTCATTTTAGAAATTTTTTTCTCAGTTTGTTGACAATATTTTGAAAAGTTTTTATTGTACATTAGGACGGGTAGAGTTCGTTTTTTTATTTTTAGTTGAGTTAGTTATGTTTGATTTGCAAGGCTACTTTCTGATATTCATTTCCAGCAAAGTCAGTTGAAAAGTTATTCACTAAATTGTTAAATCAACTAAATATTGCAAAGCCATAAACTCAAACGGAGCTACACTCTTAATTTACACATAGACTTTCCTATGCTTAGATGCATTTAATCAGAAACATTTCTTACACACACAAAAAACATTCTGCCAAGGCAGCGAAAAACAAGAGACAATGAACTTAATTTAATCTGACAAGAAAACAAATCACGAAAAAACATCTTGGCCAGGTTTCTTTAACAAGGCTGCAGCCGAAATGACATAATGTCATGTTACAAGTACAAGAGCTGTAACGTTAAAACAAGACGATGCTCAATTGAAGTGCTGTCATTTGGGTAACAACATAACAATGCAGCTTATCTGCCATCAATAATTGATGCGTAGAAGCGGGTAAGAAAGTGAACACGGGCTGTTTTGGCAGCCAAGCACATGCCTACAAGCTGTCACTTCAAGTCTTCATGAAAATGACATGTCTCGCTGGCTGATAATCCAAAACATGCACAACTCCTTTTCTCTGCACACACGTCTGTTTCAATTAAACGCTATTGTTTTCACGAACATCATTGTTACTAATTATCGGTCACAAAGACGTAAGTTCTGCACAAAATGACGTGAGAACCCCAAACCTACAATTAATGTGAACTAAAATTTGTCAAAAAACTGGACACTTCTAAAAAAGCCTCGCAGAAGAGATTTGCAGAGATTATAAAGCAAACAAAGTGATATAGGGTTTGCAATTATACGGCGTCGACTCGGCGCTGTCCAAGTCGTTGGAGGAAGCGGCAATAAATTGATGTCGACCCCACTATGACCTCACAATGAAGGGGCAGGTTTGGATGAAGCAAGAACTCTCCATTCAATAAATGTGATTGATTGTGACGCTTTGACAGTGACAAGCTGCTAGTGATTGGGGTTCTGCACTGCAGCTAACCTCTGCCTGATGGATAAGCTGACAACAAACTGCGATAAATTCTCATTACCAGACTTTTTTCCTCCGTCTCTCTGTGGGACGCCGACAACATAATTGGCCTTCGTGATCTGTGCGTCTTCAATCAATAAACAATCTCTAAATCTTGACAACCGCTGCCTCAATATTCTCTTAAATAAAAAATAATCAAATATTTTTAAAACTTTATCGCTTGCACAAAACTTCAGGTGTATCTTTACCTTGCTTCATCACTTTATTTTGAGCTATTTTTAGCAATTCTATTGTAAAGTACAATATAAATTTGAATTTTCATAATAAGCTTTAAAGATGACAACAGCGATTGTCAAAACGTTCGCAATAAAATGTGTCCACTATGTCCAAGCTCTCCGGCAGTTACGATTTAATTGCGTTGCTTAAATGAGCTTTGTTGGTTTTGGCTAATCTTTTTTGAGTCCCAACAACAAAAAACTGATGAAAACTATCAGCTAAAACAAAACAAGAAAACTAAAAACAAATTTCAAATAAAATATTCTACAAAAAACTTTACACATCGCAAAGTCAGATCAAATCTTAATATCTGCGCAAAACACAAAATCAGCGCTGCGATGTGGAAGCTGAGTTCGCCAGCAGCAAACGGTTGGAAGTTTTCGAAGAACGCTTAATCAAATGACGACAAGCTTTGAGAAATCTTGTGAAAAGTCGTCGGGTAGTTGGAGCAATGTTAATGAATAACCCAACAGCGAGGGGGAAATTGTAGCGATCGAATTTCGGAGCGGTTTTGACATCTTGTCGCCCTTTCAGCATACCCGTTGCAAATCAAATTGACAATTCACTGGTTTGCTTTGAAACGAGCATTGCGCCTTCCATTCATCACATACATGCTTACACGCCTGTTCAGTGAATGCTTGTCACTTTGATGTTTCCCCAAAACTTCAATTCAAGCCACGCTTTAACCCTTTCGACCTGCCTGACAACTTTTGCGGGACATTTTTCATCAAAAATACGAGTTTTTTAAGAGCGCGGTGAAAGCACAAAACAACACACTTTGCTAGTCGACGTTCGTAATTAACGTTTAAACTAAAACTTGATCCTAACTTAACCAATAACATTATAATTTTGTACATCACATGACGAAATTGGAACTTGATTTCAGCGCATATTTTCCACGATCATTGTCGGAAAACTCAGCAAACCGAATAAATAATCATTTTTGCTCTTTAGCAAAACTGCGCTCCTTGATTTTAAAAATGTTCTTGTGTCGTCATAAGTACCTCGAAAATGGGAACTCGGGATAAAAGCGTGCGAAGCGAACCGTGGCGACATTAGGGGTCAACTAGAGGACGAAAAACTCGATGTCAAACTGAGAAGCGATCACTTCAACTCATTTTAACGTGAATATTGCCAGAGTTGTCCGAACGAGTCCGCTTGCTTTTAATGTCGCTCTCTTCACACCGAGAACAAGGTTGTTTTACTTCCAACTAAATTGAATGCAAATATTTAAAATGTGGTGTATGTATTTTTTTTAAAACATTTTTTCAACATTTCGCGTCAGTATTACATTTTGTCGTCAATTTGTACGAAGCCGCGCAAAAGGACTTTTCCCGAAAACTCTCAAACGTCAACATGCAAAATATGTGCGAAATTTCACGATTTTAAGCAAAGTTCCCAAATTAAACTTTGCGAAATCTAGTTTAAAACTGTGAAAAATAGATCAAAACGAGCAAAGTCGCACATAAGGGAATCTGAGGTTTGCGTTCATCGTAATTTACAGGGACAAGAGAAATAAATTCATCACGTAAAATAAGCAAAGTCTCAACGCGACAATATTAACGGGGATAAATTTTCCAACAACTGCAAACAACGCTACGTTAAGATTTGCGACTGTATATTAATTTATGTTCCAACATCCAACTTATGTGACGTCACAGTGGGGCGTTTGCAATGTCACGTCATAATTTGATTGAAGGCGTAACAAACAGAAATTTGGCGACTCGCGACGTTTTAATGGCGACGCTCCACAATAAATCAGTGTTGGAATAATATCGCCAGATGAAGGTTTACATTGAGAGCGAGCGCTCTAAATTATTGCGCCAACGACGAAGGCTGACACGAGGCTATAAATCAACATGACAGCTTTCACATCGGTTCATGTAGTCACGTGGTTTGTGTGTTGTAAATTCGGCCAAAACCGGAGCTGGGATTACACATGAATTGAATTATTTATATCTTGCTGTTTGTTAAACTTGTTAGTTTTACCCTTTCACCTATTAACACAACTCGATGTCAATGGTCAACAAAGTTTTTTGGTGAACATTTGCCAACAACAAATTCAACAGAATTTTTATTGAAAAAATGTTCGAAAAACTTAGGGACTTGAAGAGTAAGCTTTATAAAAAAATAACTAACAAAAGAACTTGCATATAGTGAATACATTGTAATGCAAACGTTGCAACAATCGCTGTTGTCATCATCAGTGACAAATGAAAGCAGAAAATTTTACACCAGCTTTCAATAACAAATATCTCTTTGTCCTTATTTAGTGACAATTACTGATAAAGACGAATACTAGATCCAGTGACCTTTTGTGTTTAAACAATTTGTCGAAAAATTGAACTTTTTGACAAATGCGTTTATTTTAAAACAAATAAAATTTACAAAACTTGTTGTTTGGTGAAAGCACGCAAACCCGCTGAACTGTGACCGATGAACGATTTCGGGTTTTCAGTGGAAATTATTCCATAAATAACCATTGTCAGCAAACACATAACCATTGTTTACACGGACGTGATTGTTATCGCAGCGAACGGTGTTAAACTCACATCGATCAACGCGTTAGTCCTATAGCAGACTTGACAGCGACAAATCAATCATAGTGAGCAGGAAATTTTCCGTGTTTTTTGCGAAAAATCTTAAACTGGGCATTTTCTGCTATCCAGGTGTCTTCACATAGTTTGTGCCCAACTTCCGCATAAACAACAGGTGTACAACGCATTCCACAACCTATACTTTTTTACTTTTTGCAGTGGCTTTTCAAGTTGTAATTGACAGAATTCTTTCGTGCTGGTTTAATTAATTCCAACTCGGCCACGAATTTTCCTGAGCATAAAAAAAAATCTCCTCAGTTTTCTCAAGTCCCAGTTCTGAACATTCTGGGCAAAAGTCTTTTTTCACCAGCGTCGGTTTTAATCTATTACGCTGGTTATGTTGCGTTCCTTGCATCCAACAATAACAAGCGATATCAAAATCGGCAAAATATATACAGGCCACACACTCGTACCAACTATCTGTTTTTAAGCTATTTCTCTTAAATTTCGATCTTCTCAACATTTTCTGACCGTTGCTGCTTTTTGCGGCTAATAAGGTCCAGAAAAGGTTTGGAACATTCTCAAGTTTCGCTCAATGACAAAAACATTCACTTGTGTTTAACCTGTGGCATGGTTTTTACAAATTCCCCGCAAACTACAGCAGGGACGAAAGTCGAGTAACAATCAATTCCAACCATCTCCCGAATCTAGTCGGCAAAATCACTGAGAAAACTTGACAACTAGACTGTGCTGCTTGTGATATCCGAGGCCCGCAACTCAGAAAAGTGGAATTTGTTTCAAGTGGTTCAGAAATAGCAACTTCACCTTTTCGCGTCGTGTTGCCGACGAATCTTGCTAATCTGACATTATCCTGCCACACATTGCAAACCACATCAGTGGCACAAGCTTGAAGTGGTTACAACTTACGAGCTAAGACTTTGTGAGCGCGCAACTTTGAGAAATGACAAGTAATTATAAGCGTGATATCTAATTGGCTCTCACCGCTGACGCCCCGCCCTCAACTCGTCTGTGGTTGGTTGGAATTGTCACGTGCGGTGAGATCAAAGTTTCTTTTCTTTGAAGTTTGACGGGTGGAGGACTTGTGTCTCGTATTAAGCTTTTACAGACAGTGGCGAGTGAATGTGAGCTGCCCCACATCAAACGACATTTGGATGTGTGAAGTTTTTAAGCAATCAAACTTCTGCTGCAGGAATTAGGCGGCAAAACAAAACAGATTAAAATCAAACGTCGAAACCGTCGAACAAACGAGACAAACGATTCTCATGTTGTGCACGGGTTTGGTCAAGCTTGGAAAATTGGATTGCGACAATCTGACGTAAGATTTTAAAACAAAGGTATACTTCAGTGATTTTGTAAAACCGATTTGCAGGAGTTTTACTAGTTGCCAACTCGACGAGCTCTTTGATGTTTAGTTATGTTAGCGACCGCTGATTGGTTGCCAGTTGACACGTGATTGCTCTGCCATGGTAACCGGAGTGTTTGTGGTTAGAGGCGATTGCTGGAGGAAATAAGTTGTTCAGTTTCACTGACGGAAAGAAACTTTACCTCTCATCCATCAAACAGGGGAACACGTCAAATTTGTCACCATGATGGATGATTTGAACGTTAATCAACAGAAAATATTCATGTGGGAGATTTTTCAGGAAATAAACAAGTTGTTACCTTCCCGCACCCCCAGTTCTACTAAAGCGGAGATTTTCTGTTTCTTTCCCCCTTATTCTGAAGGCATGTTTGAAACGAGATTTTTTAAATTTTTACTCCAGACACACCCTTCCCAACCCTAGGTCAATTACATTACGCCTGACAAAAATTATCCGTTCCATTATAAAGGCGTCAACGTTCAAGCAATTTTTGTACAATTTCTTGGTCAGGTTCAAACTAGCCACTGTTTGCCCGCACAGTGCGGAAAACTTTAAGAGCTGCCTTGCGACACATTCACGTGCAGCGAGCTTGGAGGGGCGGTGGGATTCGAACCCACAACATCGGTGTTGGCGCTTTTCCAACTGAGGTTCATAGTTACAGCAAGCAAAAAAACCTTGTGCAAATGCCACACGAATATCAACAAACTCGTCGTCACCAAACTATTTCTGTATCTACCTTCAAAATAACACATTTTGTGCAAAATGCAAAAGCCGTTCCCGCATTTACGCACAGAAGAATTGGTTTCACAAAAACTGCGAGACGGAAAAAAACTGTTGGTCAAAACAAATTTCAAGCAACAAAAATCAGTCGAATGACAGAGAAAAACGAACAGACAACATTACGTTAACATTTAATGTCCATTATCCTTTTATGTTTGATGTGTATTAGGTCACAACGACATTTGTACGCTTACTAATAAAATTACAATCGAACAAAACCAAAGCTGCTCACATTTTGATTGACATTTTCTACGTCAGCACTGTCTTGGCAGGTATTTATCTTCGTCTGATTGGACGAGAACTGACACAACCGTTCCACATGGCTGAATTCCTTTTTGTTTAACCTTTTTTCAGAGATGGAGTATTTAAACCTGTTCACTACTTTTTTATTTATTACGAAGACTATTACATTCATTTCTGAAAAATGGATCTTCAACAATGAAAAATTTTGGGCAGAGTAAATTCAGTTTTGCAGGAATGATGAACCAATTGAACAACTGTTATGCTCAGATAAATCGAAATCCAGCAACTATAATATTCATGCCAAAGTCAACCTTTCCACATCAACTGCCTTATGCTTTTGCATTTAGATTTTAACGAGGAACAATTCACAATTAGTGTCAAAAATGCGATAGGAGTTGTCCTTTTGATAGCAATAAATACACAAAGGTAATAGAAAATGCATTAGGCAGATGAAAGTGACTGATATATTGAAAAGGATGTGAGGAGAATGGCACTAGATGTGGTGATAAACATCTAGAAATGTGCGACCTTCCAATGAACTGAGCGCAATATAAAAACCCTTGCATCAATCATTGACAAGAGGTGGTGCTTGAGGGAGCTGACCGCCATCCATCAAGCACCCCTCTACTCAGCTCTACCAACTTGTCTCATGTTTGAACCTTACAAGGGGTGCCTTGTTGTTTTGAAGCTCAAACCTTTTGAACCATGGCTGTCATAATTCATCAGCATTACTCAAGACATTCAACTATTTGAAGCACCCTTAGTTTCAAACTGTTCTCAAACATTTTTTGATCTTATTTCAATGGTGTATAATTTGCACTTGTTGATGCGACAAAGCAAACATCATACACAAACAAGTTTGGAAACTCGAAGATATTTTTGTAAGTTTTGGACCAATCTTTTTTCTTAAACTTATTTGGCAAATTTCATATTTATTATTGATGAAAATATATTAGTAACTAAGCATGCTGACAGTGATATTTAGGGACGTTGAGAATTTAAACCTAATCCAAGCAATGTGTTCTGATTCAAAATCTGTCAAACACCAATTTTGTGTGCAACTGCATTAAAATGTTGGTGTACAACTGATTAAAAATATTTAGATTAAAAACAAAAATAACAATGTGTACACAATAGTTAAAATGTTTGTGACTACCCCACAAAGTTGTTTCACTAATAACTAACAGCTAAAACCAAAAACCCCAAACAAACTAGTAACATTTTGACATTTCTAATTATTGTATAAATTTTTTCAGTTTTTAAACAAACAATACCTAAATTTTTTTGACAAAGTTTTACTTTGATAACCTGAACATGCTGACTAAATGCCACATGTAAATATTTTGCTAATTTTGATAGTATATGTAAGTGAAACTAGTTTCTGATATCTTTTAGAAAAAAAGGGAAATATACAGAAACAAGCAAAGGTTACAAAAATACCAAAACCAGTTTCAATTTCCAAAAGTAAGTAAACACAGGGCATACCATTGAGTTTCTTGGGGGCATCTTGTTTTTTCCTTGTCATCTTTGCACCAATGAAGCACAACACATAACATTTCAATAAAATAATTTATGTTTTTTCTAACTCCATCTGTAAAAAATATTTTTTTTGAATTGTATTTGCTCTACCCGTACTGAAAAAAACAGTTAAATTCACTACTAAACAGTGTTAAACAATAGGAACTATTATTGGAATCACAATGAGACAAATTTAAGCTAAGATGTTAAATTCTGAAACATATAGTTTTCGCACTAGCAACGCCAACCATTATTCAAACCAAAAACCTTAAGCTTCTTGATAATTTTCCAAATTAAAAAAGAGACAAACTTGATTAGTCCAACAGCATCATGTTTTTACACTGTAAACACAAAACTTCTTAAAGCTGACATATTTTTGTCCATAAATTCCTGCATCAATTTGTCAGTCTACTCAAACTTTATTTGATTTCTTGTTAAAGGAAGCACTCAAAAGTTTCATGGATCATATGGACCCTGGTTAGACTAGGGTTAAAAAGTTTGAATGTTGCTTGTCACAGAAGCATGTTCATCCAGATAGTAAATAAACTTGTTTAATGACAGCATTGTAACCCAAGGGGTTCCTCTAAAATGGCAAGGTGGGTGATTCCTCTTTCAATGGTGTTATTGAACGTAATGTCCCATGTGTGCGCATGTACAACTCCCAAGTTC
>QXVZ01019309.1:0-28667 GCA_008931825.1 Phallusia fumigata | reverse complement strand
ATATCTTAACAGAATCAGAAATTTGTTTTCAAATTTTACAGAGTAATTGGACAAAAACTTCAGCTCCTGTTTAAAGTTGTACAAAATGTGTGTTGAAATTGAGTTAAAGGATTTGTAGCTGTTCTAGATACTTTCGAAACTTTAATTATTAGGCAACAGCCATGAAACAGTTTTTAAATGTTATTCTTTACAGAGAAAAAACTAGATTTTTACATGACCACAAGGCCTGTAGAATACTTGTGACACTAAATTTGTTTAGATACCCTAATTCTTGGTCTAGGCCAGAGGTATTAAACACGCAGCCTGCAAAGCATTTTGAAAGTTCCAAGTAATTTGTTTTCCTTTTCCTTGCATTTATTCCCAAGTACAAATAGCTAGAAATAGATACAAGGCTTTAAGGGAGTGAGGTGTATTAACCCTTACTGATAGGAACCAACTACTGCAATTGCTGTGTCACTAAAGTGCCATTGTCCCTTNCCCTTACTGATAGGAACCAACTACTGCAATTGCTGTGTCACTAAAGTGCCATTGTCCCTTGTAAATAGGTTATTAAAGGTGGCTGCACTGCGCTTTCTGTTTATGAGCTTGTTTTGGTCTTATGGTAATAAAGAAGCGTGATAACTGTATCCAAAAAATTTGAAATGTCGTGCAAATAACCTAATCGCAGTAATATACTGATAAAATGGCAAGCATAGTGTTTGACATTTGCAAAATTACTGCAACAAAACTTTCCATAGTGTGGCCCTAAAGTTAATTGAAAGTTTTTGCTCGGCCCTTAAAGATATCTGAGTTTGAGACCCCTTGTCTAGGCAGTCTGTTTGAGCAACAAAAGCCCATTTCCTTGTAGAATTTATAAATCCATTCTACAACAAAAGTGTGATATAAGCAGAGTAAAAGAATGAGAACCTAGGCAGACATTTGGAACAAAACAAAGTAAAATAGTCTGTGAACATCCACTATGACATGACTTGTCATGAATCATGATGCAGTGCATCCAGGCTTGATCAAAACATACCACCAGCTTGGAAGTGGTAAGTTTGGTTGTTTTACTATTTCAAGTGTTTTGTACAAATGGATTTGGAATTTCTTCCATGCCGTCTTGTGGGCAGATCAATACAACAGATGTCCCACGGCAAACAGTAAGTCCAAGTACTCTTGTATCTTCACTTAACTTGTACGGGTCATCAGGATCTGGAAAATTGATCATTTAAACCAGTGCTTGTCAACCATTTTTGGAACAGTACACACGTTTACGTTTACTGAAGAACTTGTACACACCAGTCCTCGCAATGCACTAAACTTATAGAAACATACAAACACAATGCTTTATTAAATAATAACGATTATCAAGAGAAATACTTGGTTATGATGTCACAAATAGAATATAGTATCTTACAAGCTACGTACACTCCAGTCAGTCTGGTCATAAACCTGTTTATTTATTGTGATACCTGATCATAGGCTTATTGTATTGCGGTATCTTCTACACCCCATCAAAGTGGTACACCCTTTAAAATTTCTGGTACACCCTGGGGTGTACAATACACCCGGTTGAAAAGCACTGATTTAAACATCACAACCATCCTGTTGGTGTTTGAGTTGCATAAGTGTGTCTATTAGGTAGACCAGTAAGGTCTGTGAAAATTTTTTGTGTAAGCATTACTCTTTCAATTTACCTCGAAGTGTTTCAGTTGTACTGTCCAATACCAGATTAAGAAGTGGATCATAACCCTTTAAAACTCCTGAAGCTGAAATATTGATAAAGTTGCAAATTGATATTGGTTGGATTAGATTTTTTTCTTTTTATTACCTTCACGACCACCATGAAACTTTACTCGAATTGGTCTATCCAAGTATTTTGAGAGGTCTAAAATGCTTTCTTTTTTCTTTTTGTCCTGCAAAAAACGTTTCGCACATTATTCATACTGGCAGTTTTAAATCTTTGAAACTTATTTTGTAGAAATAAAAAATGTATGGGTTTACAGTTTTACTGTCCTTATTAAATGTTCACGTTTTTTCCTATTGAATAGTGATAAAACTTATGTTTATTGACAATTGCAAAAGTTAAAAATAAAATGCTACAAATCTACCGTCAAAACAGTAAAGGGCTATACGTACCGACATTTGGTTTGATATTTTAAACAGTAATCAGTTTCCAATATTCACAGGTGGCAATTAACCTTCCATCCACTTTACAAATAAGAATGTAAGATCTTGAAAATATATCACGTTTTCGTACAAATAACGTCACGAGTGGCGGTAAAATTACGCTTCTCGCATGAATAAAAATGAGCGCCAAGTTTGTCAACTTTTATTGTCGTCCACTGACTCCACTTGTCGACGCCTTTGTTAAATTATTAAAACTGCAATTGCGCTAACGTGGGCTTGACTGCCGAGTCCAAATGAATGTCGCAAACAAACCTGTAGCAAAAAAATATGTAACACACTGCAAGTCAGAAATTAAGTCAATCCATCCAATAAATTTTGGTCATTACCGCATCAACAAGTTGGTTTAGTATCACAATTAAATACAAAATCTCCAGCGGACACTGATTTTCATAAAAATTGGACTGATAGATGAAAACACTTTTTCTACAAGGATGGCAGTACGGTACGCAGCGAAAATCATGAAAAAGGATGCTACGCCTTTCGCACTGGGGTACGTGGTATGTACAACCATACTGCCATCCTTGGGATCTGTTTTTCTGTGTGTGCATCGATTCTCTTTTTACTACTAGGACCTCATATGCGCAGCAGCGTCTAACCTGAAATGTTGCCAACCTTTGGAATCTGATATTTGCCCCACAACAACGGCCATGTTTTCTTTTTACGAATGAACAGAACTTTAAGGGAACGAAAGTTTAATCAAGAAATTGGAACTAGCAACTCAGAATTCAAGCCATATTGGACATTACTCAACAAACAAACAAATCAACTGCTTGCTACAAAACAAAGCCAAATATTTAGCAACAAAAGTTACATGATAAGGGAACATATTAAGCAGCTACAAGGACAAAAAAACTAGAAAGAACACGGCAGCGACATGCATTATGTTATGTGTGAAAAGAAGGTAAATACACAGTATATCTACACAAGCCCACCATGAAAAGTTTAAAAAGAACATAATCAGTAAAAACACAAGCCACCATTAAAAACAGGCATGTACAATTCTATTTATAAGACTACAGTGGTAAACATAATTACAGGAGTGATTTGTGCCTAATATTTACAAGTTAGTGCACAAGTAGCAAAATGTACAAATGCATGATAAAAGCAAAGCTACTTAAAAGGTTCTAAAAACAACAACAACAAGCCTAATAGAGTTCATGATGGGCAGATAATAGAGTGTTTATCCTGTGACATTTGATAGGCATCTTGCATTAGTGCACCAATAGCCTGCAAGATGACTTGACCTAACATTACATGCTGATTGCATATCTTGAGCATTTGATACACCATTACCAGCATTTGAGTTATCCAAATCACTGACAGTGATCCACTCTTCTTGGTTGGTTTGCTCATTGCCTGGTAATATTGTGGAATGGGTGTTATCTAGATGCCTGTTGATCCGACCTTCTACCATCTGGCTGATGTTAACATTCTGTTTGATGTTGTACTCTGTTTTGTATGTTTGTTGAATCATTGGACAATTTCCCAGTGGAGCAATTTGATTAAAATTCACATTTTGCTGATTGGCAACATCAGAATAGTAGTACTTTTCTTGTGGTTCATAATAACAATACCCTTCTGAGGAATAAACTGGGGCAGTACCATAGCTGTTCAACCAATTTGAACAATTTGGGGTGTTTTGCATGTAAGTAGAAGAATCAAGATTGAAGTAAACAGTTCCATTATAATAAACTCCCAAGCCCTGATGTGCATCCCCTTGCTCTTCTTTTGGATATTTTCCTTTACTACCATCAGCCTTTTTGGGTTTGAAGTAAGCTCTGTTGATGGTAACAGGACATCCTCTAATCACAAAAGGTCTTCCTCTCTGATAAAGACTCAGTACTGCATCGGCAGAATCAATATGTTCAAATGTGACAAAAGCAAATCTTCGAAATCCATCATCTATCAGATTTGTTTCAGTGATTTCCCCGAACTGTCGCATTAGCAGAGTGATTTCACTTTTTGAGACAGTTGCAGGTATACTACCAACAAACAAGCGATTTTGCACATAATGTGACTTATGTGGCAATGGTTGAGGAACAAAGCATGTGGTTGAAATTGATGTAACAGATTTGTCAGTTTGACCAAGGCACAAATTTCGAGGAGCTTTTACTTTCGACATAGTTTCAGTTTTATTTTCATGAGATTATGCAATTTGCACATTATAAAACTGAAAAGTGCAATGTTGAACGTAAGACGCTGCTATAAAACCAATGGAAGGTAGGGTTTTATGAAATAACTGTGTAGCCAATGCACAATTTTAAAGTAACTTATACCAAAATGGAACCTGGAGGGTAAAGCTGGCAACAAGCTTCATAACCGACCAATTCAAACACTAGCAGTTTGTTTTTCACAAAATACGATCCGCGTTGTTGGCTAAGTGTGTAGCCTATGTTTTTTCCAAAAGATTACAAGTTGGAAAAACGAGTTTACTTGCACTTGCCGCTTACAATTCTCTTTATAAAATACCAGATCGGTTCTTTCAGACTCGACCAAATATTCGACGTGAGCTGGAACTCGTTAATGTCATTAAATTCTCGTGTCCACTCTCTTTTCGTCTGTATGAATTCTCGTGTTACGAAGAAACCCCGGGAAAGTTTTTCTTTTGCACATCGGTTGGTGCAATATAAATCAGCTGTTTCGTCAAAGATTTTTATTTTGTTTACTTGAAAAGTGATATCACGGCACACGCTGAAACCTGAGAAGCATTTCGTTGGTCAACATAACTTTGCTGTTGGAAATAAAAAATACCCTGTCTGGTGATAAATAATGATAAAACTGGCTCTTTTGTTTAGACAGCGATTTCTCTGCGTTGCTTGTAGTATGAGGCTTTATAAATGCAAATAGAAACATGGCAGATTTAAAAACAGCGATCAGAATGGAGGAAGAAGCTCTGAAAAAAATGAAGAGAAATCAACTGATTACTGGTATTTAAAAAAATAAAGTGTTATTGTAACTTGGTTGGCAGTAGGCATAACATGTTTGGTTGGTAATATTTTACTTGTATTCCAGAATTTAAACTTTACAAATACTCAACTGGTGCTGCATGGTAAATTACTTACTTACTCTATGTTTAAATGTCTACAGAATCAAGAGAGCATGGAATATCAAATCCATTGTGTTCAAATGACATACCAAGCTTCAGGCGAAGCTCACAAGACTTTCGAAAACCAAAGTCTGATATTCCAGACCTAATGTCATTTGACAATACCGTTTCACATTCTCTCACAGACACGAGAGAGGATTGGATTTCTTTAGAATCTCCCAGTGTTGAAGTAGAGTCGGAAACAAATGCTCACTATAATGCTACAATTCAAAATGTCATGTCTTTGTTTGATGCATCTTCGAGAACAAATCAAGCACAAGGATACACCCATCCACAATGGCAGCATCAGAATCACCAACCTAACACTGTAATGGGCCACAGCACTTTCAATCCAACTCATGCAGTTACTCCGCAAGCCCCTCTGGTACATGGATACTCACAAGTAACTGGGACATATCCTCAAACTTGTACACATTCAGCATTTCCACAACGAACATCATCATCATCCATGTCACACAGTTCGTTGTTTGCTCAACATAGTTCTATGAAATTGCCGCTGACAAAAACGCACTCACACCCATCTGAGCTAAACCTGTTTACCAACGGAAAATCATCAACTATGCCTGTTGGCTTTACAAGCGAACTTATGATTCGAAAAGGATCTTGGAAAAGTTTTGAAGAGGCAGGTGACATGTCCAATGCTGTCAATACCTTACAGACATTCACTAAAAGTCAATCAAAGTTTACCACATATGAAGAAGGTACAGTTTACTACATACTTGGTATTACATTTTTTATATTTTGCACTAAAAATTTTAGTACATGCTGTTCCAAGTTCCAGTTTTGACATACTTATATTGTCTGGTAAATTCTTTAGAATATCATTCACATCTTGTATCCTGTGTTGATCCACTACCACTGTTGTCAAATTATGGTTGTATGTGGGGATGTTCAAAGTAAAATGGCTGGCTATTCTAGAATAGTTGTTTCAAATCTAGAATATCGAATCCAAGTCTTATATTAATTTTGGCAGAATGACACACAAAATTGTATGTAACAAAACAACAACAAACGACTGCTTGTTTAACTTTTAAAAGGCATCGCATGCTTTCTATAACATCCTGTAATCAAGGGTGATTTTCCTTTAAACGTCTAAACAATGTCAGACATGCAGTCGTTATAGTTACATGTGAAGTTTACAAAAACGTTTGTAAGCAAAAAGCCTAAGCAAGTAAGGCAACTACCGCCCTGATGCCACCACAAATTTACAACTAAAATGAGATGCACGATCACTGACGCATTTGCATTTTTGCTGATGCTGCAGAAAATCATTGCGATCATCTTGCTATTTAGTTGTGCCTGTGTGTTGTTTTTATTCACTGTAACGTTAAACACCCATGGCTTAAAATTTGCCAAAAAGGGATCGAACAGCGTTGTATCGGTGCTGCGTGTGTAAATGTCACTCCCATATACACAAAAGACTGACAAATTGCACATGCTCGTTTACACACAATTTTTGATGAAATAATATCAGTTCCAATTACCCGATATAAATGGCAGATTTGGATTCAAATCTGCTTTGATATGAATCCTTAGGACTCGATATTCTACTTTGAACATCCCTAGTTGTATGACAAACATACAGAAATTTTGTTGATTAAGAAAATGTTAAATTAAAGGGTATGTTATCCTATTTTGCAGGATTACCACAACCAAATTCAAGAACATCCTCAATTAAAACCAACAATAATTCAAATGCATCCGAAACAGAACATATGAATACTATTTTTGATGATTGGTTTGATGATCAACTCGGCAGAACAGATTTTACACCATCTCCTAAACGTGAGACAGTATCTATTCATGTTCATAATTGGATGGACCTTGACCCTCTACAAAATAGCAGTCAAGGTAAACTGTTAGTTGTAAAGATGTGCGTTGCATGGTTGCGGTACAGGTGAAATTGGTTACAATCTTTCAGTTAAACACAAAGTTGTTTTATAGCATAGACTTGCATAATCCCTAACCATTGACATTTTCATAAGCTGGGTTGGCCGTGTTAGTTACATAGTGTCAGTTTATAAAATGGAAATTCTTAATTTAGTTGTGGACCTCTGTCATTAAATTGGGAAAAAAATTATGCCATTTAATTGTGATGTCTATTTAAATGTTGTGCGGTTTTATGGATAACATATATTGCATTGAAAATTGAGATTTTGCACATGAGAGGGATCCGATAAAAATTAAAACAAGACCATTAACCAATAAATACTATTGGCAACAATGTGTACTATTTTTTTGAATAGGGATTTTGCACATATTACATATCTCAGTTATCCCATCAGGAATTAGGCAAATTGGCTATCTAATTAACCATCTGTATCTATATTTGTCTAATTTGATGATTGATATTGCTAAATTTACATGTAAACAATTTTTCACATACATTATACTATAAGTTTACAAATGTCCCGTGAAAATATAGTTAAAATTTTATTTTGATTCTTGTGTATTGCAGGAGAACAGGCCACTGAAACACAACAGGTTGGTTTTAAAATTGTTTTTGTCCAACATGTGCAGTTTGCAATCGGTCTTATGCAGGCAGTTTAAAACGTTGTGTATGTGTACATAAAGCCTTACAATAATAAAATTCTTCAAAGCTCTGTGTTGCTATTGGACTTTTTGTAAAGCATTGTTTGGACAAATAAAACTAATGTTTACTCAAGGGCAGGCATTTTGAATCATTTACTGATCACCTAGGTCAATAGCAGAAATAGTTGCAAAATTCCATTTTTCCACCCCCAAGACCATATTACCTTTACTTCTTTTGTCCTTTGGTTTTCTTGTTGCATGATCTGAATTGAGGAAATATTTGAGGCAATTAAGTTGTCCCAATGCTGCACAGGTCACCACTTTAGCACTGATTTGTTTTTAGAATGCTGTGCCAGCACAAAGAGGGAATGCCCACAAGGCCAGGCTACAAGGTAAGCCGATCATGCTCTGATTAGATACTAAATAAACTTTGGCAAGTGCAAATATCTGACTGTGTTTGCGAAAGTTCAAATGTTGTTGTTGCTGTCTTTTGGATAAAGTTGTCGATGAATTTAGGGTAAACATAATATTTTGATTGTTTGGTGAGTGACTAGTGTTTTAGCTTGCTGTCTTGGGCTAATATGCTTACAAGGTTTTTGGGGGGCACCAACAGGCTTGAACATTCATTTTATTTGTGCACTTACAGTTTTTGTGCAATTGTTTCCCATTGTGACATGTACAAAGCTTACAAGTTATTTTATCACAAAGTGTTTTTGTTGCTCATTTTAGAAATACACCAACCATGTTTTCTTTCTCAGAACCAGAAATGAAATATCATGAAAGTCATCATTCATTTACAGAATTATCTGAGGTATTGTGCTAATTTGTATAACGTAGCATAAAATAGTCAAAAGTCAGCTGAAATCATTGATATGACACATTGGATTTTGTGTGAAACACATGTGTGTAATTTTCTATTTTTATGAACTCATTTAAGTACAGAACAATAGTGTAATAAAATGTACACTGTTCTGTTGAAGATGATTACGATGAAATTTAGTGATTAATTAGTAGTAAACTTGAAAACAACCTGTATTAAGCAATTTTACGCTAGAAAGTCATTGTTTTTGTATTTTTGTGATGTGCCACCTTATAAGTGACAAAATCATGTGGTTAACTGATTTGTTTAAATAAAAATCATGGTAAAATTTGCCCAAAGCAATTACATGACTGACACACAGTAAAAATATACTTTCATTTTTATTTCATAGACGAAACATGATGGAGTTGCTACAATTGGATATATTACTGAACTTGATAGCTTTGCAAGGACTATCGAGACATTGAGATCCAAATACTCGTACAAGGATCAACTTTCCAATCCTGGTCATGTAATTTGTAATATGATGTCACAAAATCAGTGGGTAAATCATAATGGAGGTGCGAATTTTGTTTTATTTTTTATCATGTAAAAGGCTGTTTATATCTCACACATGGTTAGATAAGATAACATGACATTTTTACAGCGAGTGGCTCTTAAATTGGGGTCTGAGATATCACAATGTTCCATAATACTGCTCAAGCACCTCCGTTTAAAACAAGCAACTATGTTTATGAGGATTTCATTGGTTTAGTTTGTTTATTATCATATTTATAGGATCACTATGAGTCCTTGTTCATTCCTCTAGTATGCCATATAGTGGTGTAAAAACAAGCAGAGATGGTTTTGGCAGAGATATTGGACTGCCAACCACTCACACTTAAATTGATGCCAACTGCCATGTAGAAATTTAGGAGTGTTTTGTAACCATTGCCTAAGGTATTTACGGTACATCACCCATCAAATACATCATATGAATACAGAAAACTTGTATCGTCTTTTTGCAGCTGAAGTCAACCATGAAGACATAGAGACAACAGTTCGCATATCAGTAACAGCTGATGGGATTTCTCAACCCGTCTCATTTGAGTGTGATGGTAAGTATAACATTACAATACATGCTACTTCACTGTCTTTTACTTGTCTCTTCTATTAATTTGTTTTTATACATAGAGTTCAGCCTAACGTTTGTCTTCTGCAACCCAAACTCATTTAAAAAGCAGTTTCCAACAATTACTATGACCCTATGAAGATAAATGGCTAAAATTGATCAAAAACTATCATAATAAACTCTGCTTTTGATGGATTTTAGTGTAAAGCTAGGTTTGTTTCTCTTTAACAGTAAATGCATCCATTGAACACATTGTAAGCCAAGCTTTGTGCATTTCCTATGAAGACATATCACAAGTGTCAGCTGATGATTATGCTTTTAAAGTTGTTGGACGGCAGGAATATCTTCTCAGGTTTGTTTTTGGCATGTGTTTTAGATTTGTTTCAAAATTCTGCAATAAAATCTGTTCTGTGTACAGTCGACTATACTTAAATACCATGTGGTAGTGTGTTTCTTGTGTGAAGAAAGTGCATTTGCAAGAACTTATGTGGGCAGTTGTGCAGAGCTAAGATTAAACTTGTTGCTTATGCAAAAATCTTAACTTTCTTGAATGCCAACTGTACATTCTTTACTTTTCAACTACCAATGCAACAAATATATGCTGGGTTGGTCAATCTGACAGTTGCTTGCTGTGAAGTTGACGTGTGCAGCAGGCATTAGTGTCTGTAATTTGACTTTCAGCAAGCAATGACCACAAGCCTGTGTGGCTCAACAGGCATGGATAGGCTTTCTTCGGTGGTTTGAATTACACCGCAGGCTGGATTTTTTACCAACGCCTTGCTGCATGCTAATGCTCGATCGCCTCTGTAAGGTTTCATGCCACTTGCAGATCTGGCCTATAATGACATGCTTTGTAGGAGAAACGAATTACAGACAAACCAGGATATTCTGTAATAGTTGTGCCTTAATGTTTGTCTTCCAAATAGGCACATATATATATTCACAAGCTGTAACTTATTATTTTGTAGTAAAACACAACTGAATACTTATCAATACGTGCAAGAATGCTGCAAGTACGAAAGGGATGTGGAGTTAGAACTTCTACACAAAAGCAAAGTAGACCAATACCTGCAAAGAACGGTATGGATTTCACCATATATAGGAGTACACATACTCAAATAAAGGAAATTCTAAATGCTTTCATGCATTAGTAAAAACAGATGCTTGATAAAATTTTGTAAACATCGTAAGTTGGTGTAAAAACATTTTTAATGTTTGTCAATAAAACATCAACCAGTTTCTTGTCATAATTGACTAACTACAATGGAGTAACAGAAAAAGGAAATATTTGAGCACAATTTATTTTTCTACTCTCCAAAAGACATGAAACAAAATGTGTTTGGTCAAAGTCATGCAACTGCATTTGCGGTTCAGTATTGTATAACTGCGTATACTGTGAACAAGGAAGTGGCTCTGTGAAGGTTTTGTGATAGCAATATCATTCCCTTGGAGTAGTGTTACATTACTCAATATAGAAGAATAAAATGCGAAACAAGGAAGTATTTCAGGCAGTTTCTGCTAAAAAGTTGTCATTACAAAACTTTACAACTTTTCCGAAATAAATTGGTTTGCAAGTTGTGTTTGGTATCTACATAATCACACATAAAATAGCTGGTTACAAGTTTCATCGTTAAACATTTTGTGTAGTGTTGTCACTGGGAAATACCACTTATTTTATGCAATATTGCATTATGTGCTGGCTGCTGTTACAGTACGCTTGGCATATATTTAAATAAAACGTTTAATATGGAACAAAGACAATAGAAAACAGGTAACAGGTATAAACTAGTCATTTGTTAAATGTGTAACACGTAACCTGTCCTTCCAATGGCATCAACCTGTGTTACAATTTTCACAGGTAGATGATGATGAGAAACAGAATACGAAACATGATTTCTGTGAAACTCTCGGGAAGCCTGTGACAGTTCTGACAAGGTGAGCACCATCTAAGTATCCCACTCCCAGGTGTATGTTTGAAAACTAGAGCCAGGTTTATAATTATAATTTGTAATTGCTCCACCTGGTATTGTTGCAATTTGCGATTTCAACTTTCCTAACTCTTTGCATCTATAAATTTATGTACAGTTGCTTCTCTTTGGCTATTAGCCAAATATTTGGTTTCCAATTATTGTGTTTTTAACTGTGCCTAAAAAATACCCTTCACATATGTATGTATCCATATGTCCTTATTTGTGGAACAATGTATTTTTTTGCAATTGTTCTTGTAACATTTTTACAAAGCAATAAATTTTGTCAACATGTTATACAAATAAAATAAATAAACTGACTGCTTTTAATGATTTACACTTTTGTTTTATTAACTGCTTTTGTCAAATTGGTATGACATTGCGTTTAGTTGTTTAACTGATGTTGCCATGTAGTCTGATTGGTTATGACATCATTGGTTTCCCTAGTAGCATTTTCCATTACATAATATGTCACTGATTCAGGCAAATGGGTTTCGTGTCTCAGATTTCTGAATCATTAATCATTTCCTGTTTTCGAAAAAAATATGTGGAAATTTTCTGTCAAGTCCTACTGTTTCTGGTTCCAAGTATTTTTCTCGCTGAAACAGAGCTGCCCACATTTTCCTTTTTTTAATGTTGTGTTTGTGTATTTTTAGGGAAGACATCCTAATTTTGTGGGAAGCTTTCTACAATGAAACTGACAAATTACTAAACCAACTAGAAACTGTAAGTATATCCGCCAATATAGTTGTTTTCTGCAGACATTTTCATGTTACAATATGGGGAAAGCCACCCTTCTAGTTTTAAGTCTTTATAATTACTGTGCGATAAGGGGGGAGATTCTTTTGTTTATAGCTTTAATAAGGGAATTGTGGTCTTGTGTATCAGCTAACGTCTATTAAACATTTCGATCAAATTTTCCGGGTTAATTACAAGATAAAATCATTTTCCTCTGATTTGCATTTTAGATCACTTAACCATACTTTCTCATAGGAGGTTGTCAGTGATTCTGCGGGTCAGGGCTCCCACCACCAATGTGAGCGCGTTATTCAATCTGTGCGAGCCATGTGCAGTGCACTGGGAAACATAGAAACAATACAAGTAACAGAAAGTGTAAAGAATCTTCGGGCAGCAGTCAACCGTCCTCTCAGTCCCCCATCTCGAAAATCAACTGTATCAGGTGCAGAAAAAAGAGTTACCGCTAAAAGCAGAAAAGGAGAATTGTGGAAGATGTTTTAACACCTAAGTTTACTGAAATTTACAATGAAAACTTCCTGACAACTTTTCCTACCCATAAGCTACAATACTTTTCATCAAAATGTTTGCTAACCTGTGGCAAAACAAGAAAGAAAATGTTTTTAACCACATGTTCCTGTGCCCCTAAACATATTTCAATTTACATTTGATCCACAAAATTAACATAGTAATTGTGGTAGAACTGTTTTTGTGACTTATATATTCTACCACTTTTATGAACATGTCAATATGGTATGATCAAGTAATAATTCAAATTAAATTCTTTTAGTAACAAGCTGCAAAACATAATCTAATAATTTATTAATTCCCAAAGACACTTTACCAAAGTGTTCTAACTACATCTTATTTCATTATGTTTAACTATACATATCTTATATTTCTTGTCAGTTGTTCATGATTTGGTTGGTATTACTACTTCGAGTGAAGTGACAAGTGACAAAAAGCCAGCACGGTACAACAAAGTCAATGAGGCAATAGATCAGCTCACCACAGTTCTTACCGATTTTGTGGAACTCTATTGCCAGGTGGGTATATGGTTGTCCTTTGAATGTTACCTACACGATGTATTGGCATCAACTGTTGCCCCTGTTTTCCCATTGTTATTTGGGTTGCTCTTCCTGAAAAGTTTACTCAGTTTTCGGTCCTGTCTAGCGTGAGTTGGCTATTATATTTTGACCGGGACATTTTTTGTTTATTAATTACAGACATAAAAAAAGTTCATCGTGAGCTTTTGCCCTCAATGACTAATCTACTTACCCACAGACTCCCAAATGGGTTTATTTAACAAATTACTATGGCAAGGAGTGATGTAAATATTTTATGTTGACACTGTAAGCCATGTTTAAACGCATTTTCAAACGCTGTGTTGACTTCTTTCTACATTACTAACAGTGGGTTCTGTATTTTTTGTTTGCTTTTTTGTTGTATGCTATTAACGTTCCCACAATTTTTTTTGAAGAAACAGCAGTTTAACTTTGTCAACCATTTAAAACACCAGCTGTGTTCCTGCGAAGTGTTTTGTCTGGTGATCATTGAATTTTTGTTGTTAATACTCAGTGTACACAGAGCTCTCTCTGGGCAGTATGATATCACACATATGTGACATAATTGTTTAGGTAGAATCATATTTTTGACACATCAGAAAGATGCCATCAAACGCTTATTTGACAATTGGCAAAATGTAAAATTTTTTGTTGTTAATTTCACAGTCATTCGAGTCAGATTTCTATTCCATTGACCCTTCCCCCGCCGCACCAATTTTGGTGAAACAAATTCTGTCAACCTCAGTGAAAGATTTGTACTCAGTCAACATTGTTTCACTGCACAGAATTCCAAAAGTCTGGGAAACATCGTAAGTTGATTCGAACATGTTTCGTGAGGTTCTGTGTATCAAAGTTATCTTCCAAAATATTAGAATATAATACTTTTTCGTTGTTGCCTGTGCATCACATGCTATTTATAGCTTTTGTACATGTGTGTTTAATGGCAACTGTTGTTTTCAAAAAAGATACCTCAGATATTTTTGTTGCAAAGCTGCCTAGGTACCATGGTGGTTTTCAATACACCATATTTTTGTAATCCCAAGGTGGTTGGTTTTAATCGCACTTCGTTTTTTTAATCAAAAATTTGACAGTATTGCTTCAAGTTTGGGGATATGAATATAAGTAAAACACACTTTCAGCCAAAAATCATTAAATAGAATTAAAAACAACATCAACTGAACTGAACATTTTCTACCCTCACTGAAAAAAACAATACAAAGAAATGTTTAGTAGCGGGCAGGCAGACTAGGAAAAAATTATGAAGGATGCAACTGCAAATTATTACTCCTTACACATCTCTGCCTTGGCTTGTAACACTTATATTTGCAGGTATGAGGAGTTTTATGCGGTGTGCAGTTTGTGGCATGGAGATCAGTGTATTTCACACAAATCCATGCACACAGAACATGTGAAGATCAGCAAAGCATTTTACCCAAGACTTGTGTGGGAAAAATGGTAGGCCTGCTAAGTGATGGAGCTACAAATTAAGTGAAACTATACAGTTTTTGAAGTTTATCTCCAAAAAGTATGTCAGCTTTAGGAACAAATGTAATTTTGACAAGGGTTGCCATTTTCCGTCATTTTGTAATTGCTGTTTGTACTCCATGATTTATTTTTTAAAGAAACTAAAAAATACAAAATTTTAAACAAGTTCAGCAAAAATAATTTCGACCCTCATAACATTATACCTTCTGACCACAGGCTTGACTTCGATGTTGCTGTGCATGATTTACCTCTCGAAATGGTGCTAAACATTCGTGTTTACGGTTGCACCCCATCAGAAGAGAAGTCTTCTCCAAAGTGTCTAGCGCAGATCAACATTCCGCTGTACAATCAGAACAAGTAATAATGAAAACTGAGTAAATAAGTCTTTCACGGATATTGCTGTGTTAAAAGTCTGCAGCCTTTAAACAAAATTTGTCACTTTTTGACTGTATTTTTCAACTTTGGTTAAACAAGTGATCATGTAGTTTGCTTACTAAATGCACTTGTGTTGAATGTTCTGTTTACTTTTTTGTAATTTTGAAATATACGTTGCTTCAGCTGCATTTTCTAATGGTAAGTGTGAAAAAAACTTTACTTTTCAGAATACTTAAGCATGGCACCAAAGTGTTTGGAATGTGGGACATGACCTCTGTGGGGTCAAAGGTCACAGGTGAAGGCCATTTATTTTACCACTGTGCCGACAACATCATCAACTCAGACAGTGTTGTGATCAACATTGACTTTTCTGAGGAAAAAAATCCAGACTGTGTTGTAAAATTTCCTGAGATTGGAAGTCCTGTTCAAAATGGGTAAATCAAAAATAAATAGTTGCATGATTAATCATCGACTTCAATGTTCATGCTTGGTAGGTCGTCACCATGGCGAGAAATGTCCTCAGTATCCACTGAAACGAAACAAAGTTTAGAGAAACTGTTGGCCAGGGCCAAACTGATGGTTGGCCCATTATGCAACCTCTCCAAGAACGAGAAAGATCTTCTCTGGCAACATAGAAACATTGTTGGTGCACCAAACCAGGACAATGGATTCCCAGGTAATAAAAACACTTTTTGTGTTGATTTTGATTGTGCTAGTATAAACATTGTGTCCTGACTAAGCGTACTTGGTAAGCCATCTTATTGTATGGATTAAGAGCAACATTTAATAATTTGCTGCCAAGTCAATGCAATGTATTACTACTAATCAGTCCCCCCTGGAAGTGCAAACTTGTATTTGTTTATTTTTTTGTCTTTTTAAAGATTGCGAATCTGTGTTTGTGTTTAATTGCAACTAGCTCATTTGTACACTTTCTTGCCTACCGTTAGCAATATTCTTGTGTGGAAAGTGGAAACCCATTTATTTTCTCTTGCTAATACAAGAAAAACAAATTTAATCATAATATTTAAACAGGTATATACCAGTTTTCTCCTAAGGTAACGTTTAAGGCAGCAGCCTTTCCTACTCATGGTTGTTATGTGTGCGTTTTTTATTATTCATTGCAAACAACAATATTATGATTCGGCAGGTATCAGTTTGCCTTTGCTTCTCCGTTGCATTCCGAGCTGGTCACCCAGTTTACTGCATGCTCGTGACGCCTATAATCTGATCTCATTATGGCCACGAACCCCTCAACCTGAAGAATCACTCGCACTCCTTACGGCAGCGTAAGTATCGTTGTATTGGTCTTTGAAGCCTGTGTACAACAACGTATGGTTATGAATGTACGGTCTCATTTTTCTTCGGTCGTAGTGCTCAGTTCTGTTTTTCAAAAAACTTCTAGTGTTATGTTTAGCTTGTAACGTCACACAAATTTGATGAATTAATCGAATATTCGAGCCTTTAAAATGATTATATCTGAACTACAACCTGCTTTAACTTTTTAGCTTTTTCCTGCTGCGGCCAATAACTTGTTCTTTATTACATGGACCCTTTAATCAATATTTAATCAATATTCCCTTTTCGGACATTAAGTTCGTGGAAAGCATGTTCAAATCAGAATATTAAGAAATTATAGACCCTAATATTGATTACAAAATTTACCCCTGGTGAGAAATTCCCCCGCTTGAGAACCCCTGACTTGGGTCAAGTGCCCACCATTACACTTATTGCTTGAGCGAACACCCATTTCCAAAACAGCGATATCTGGCTCAACAACCTAGTAACACCTTGGCTCGACCCACTGTAATTTTGTGCCTTAGTTGATAGCTCAGTTCATTTTTCTTAATTCCTCCTCATATATTCATTAACTTGTGGCTTTTCGACAGGTTTCCCGACAGTCGGGTGCGCTCTGCTGCCATCCGGTGGTTGGAAGGCGCAGGAGATATGGACATCAGTTCGTGGTTACCACAGCTTGTTCAAGCACTGAAATGGGAACAGCGGCATGACAGTCCCCTGATGAAACTGATACTTCGTAGAGCGATCGGCAGTGTAAGAATTGCACAGAAACTATTCTGGTGAGCAGTTTAGTATTAGTATTGGTTGCTTCTATATATAATCAAAGATTTTTAATCAGTGGCGCAAATTTAAAATTTGTGGAGGGAGACTTTCAACTTCTGTGAATAGTTCTTGTGTAAATGTCGTCACACAGTTAGTCGGAAAGTTATGACGTCACCATATCTCTTTTTTCACAACAAACCAATCATCAGGCCAGATTTTTTTAGTGTACGACTTACCGTGAGGAAAACTTGAAAAACGGATATTATTCGATGTGGAGACACTGACAGACCTGGTAAACAGTGATGTATATACTGGATTAGGCCGCCATCGTTTATTAGCATTAAGGCTTTGGGGCAGTTTCCGGAATTATAATGCGCTTGCATTTTAATCATAGTCAAAGACTTGTATGGCGAACTCCATCATAAGTTGACACATGCAGCTGGCAGTGGTGTTTGTAATTCGACTTTTAGCAAGCAATGGTAGAGCACCCGCCCCGAATAATCTCTTGTAGTGGATTGGAATTCCACAACAGACTAGATTTTTCCATCTTACGGAATACTTAAAAGAAGAGCTATTATTCGGTTTTATAGGCTGGGCGTACAGTGGCGAATATTTTGGATGAAACAAGACAAGGCAAAATGTTGCTTAACCGAACATGAAATATTGACAGTCCTAATCTTCTACTAAAGGTTCAAACAAGCCTAAATTATCAAACAAAAATCGTTGAAGACTGGTCCTATAAAGTCGCAACTTACAAACGTCTCTCCACGCAAAGATTTTGGCGAACACTAACATGTGTGACGTCACAGTACCCCTCGGCTGAACACCGATTTTTAATGATAAAACTTGTTTTTTGGCCAATCCTTTTATTGCGGTGCTTCCCGACCTTTATTGTCTGGTGGCCGCCTATAATGTCTTAAAATATCTTGCGACCCGACCAACCATTTTTTTTTCTAAACAACAAGATCAATCAAAATGATTTTTACAGTATATCGTTTATTTGCATTCACTTTTGCTCCATGAGACGGCTGGCTTTGCAACTTCATGGCCTAAGCCTTAGGATTTCATTGTTGATGACAATAATTACTGTGACGTTTCAATGACAATGCCTGTGCAGTTAGCTATGGGCACATAGCCTACCGCTTATCGTACCTAACAAAACAGGTGATGCAGGCCAAACCAGTTGTAACCCATGTGTTGTAAAAGTAATAAAAATATTACATATTTGTCGCGACCCCCAGAAAACCTCCCTGCGACCCCCAGGCTGGAAACCACTGTTCTATTGCTTCGATCCCAGAAATGTTGGTTTACTGAGAAATGTTGGTAAATATCATCAAAATATTTGGTAGCACAAGATATTTTTTTGTATTTCAAGGTTGCTACATGAAAACATGAACGACGGTGTGTGGGGAAGGAGATACCGAGTGCTGTATGCTGCTCTCTTAGTGACATGCAGTGCAACGTTGAAAAGGGAATTTGAGAAGGAGCACTACTTCCTTAAAATGATACATAGGTACTTTTTAGACTCCTACGAACTAATGCATGTGTAATAATACCAGCCCAATCCAAATGGCCTCATTTTTCAATAAAAGTGCCAGACTTTAAATTTCAGCTAAATTTAAAGTCGATGATAGGAAATTATTGAAATAGTGGTTTCTACAAATCTTGGTGACTTAAAACAATTCCCGGCCGCATCGTTCCAGCATCATTAGATTGCACTGATATACTAATACATTGCGTAAACGATGCCGACAATTAACAGCTTGTGCCGTCGATGTCTTTCAAAAATGTCGTGACAAGTATGGTCAAGACACAACATCTAAATAGTACAACGGCCATATAGTAGTAATCTTTTGCTATGCTAAAACTTTAGCGTTGCGTTTGTTCGATGACGAAGATATAGAAATCCTTTTGTACCGAAGCTAATTTTCGTTTCCCTATTTTACTGCTTCCAGGGTTGCGGAAGCAGTGAGGGATGCAAAAGATTCCGCAAAATCCGCTGTGCTTCAGGAGGATTTGTCAAAAGTGTCTTCGCGCATCGGAGGGCGCAAGTTCCGAGTCCCGATCAATCCTGCATATGTCGCCAACGGTGTAAATGTTAAAGTAAGTACAATGAAATAATAAGCCAGTGGATCCTAACCGGAGAGGAATTTCTCCCCAGGGAGGAATTTGATTGGTTAAGGGGAGGAATTTCCACATAGTAAAGATATTAATGATAAGTGTAGTATTTCTTTTGAGGTAAACAAGTGGTTCCAAACTTTTTAATATTGCTTTTATCACTTCTTGCCTAGTAGGGAAGGAATGAAAAGCTCCAAAATAAGCAAAGGGGGGATGCACCAAAAAGGTTGGGAACCACTGTATAAAGCTAACCGTTGTCCCATTATGGTTTTTAACAAAGGCCGCAAACTACCCAACAGTGTTTTAAAATTTGATTTCTCGCAGAATTCAACGTACTTCACATCGAATGCTGTTCCTATCAAGGTTGCGTTCACCAACGCCGAACATTTAGGCCAAGAAATCAACATCATGTACAAGGTTTGTGTGTCTTTTAGTCTACAAATTATACAAACCTTTACCTCCTTCAAATGTTTCCAAAGAGGATTCGAATTTTTAGCAGCTCACCAAATGATTTTTTCTAGGTTGGCGATGACTTACGACAGGACGCGCTCACAATGCAACTGATCCGAGTTATGGACAGAATGTGGCTGTCTGAAGGGCTTGACCTTAAGATTTTGACATTTGAATGCTTACCGACTGGTCTCAATCAAGGTGCGATTTCGCCACAATTGAATTTATCGAAAGTTTTCCTATGTGTTTTAAAAACTTGTTAATAAATAGAGATAAGGCAAACTGGGCCCGTACTTGGGGCCGAGTATGGCTGTTTATTCGGTTTGCTGCTTAAAAGAGCATTAAAAGTGATGCTCGGTGCCCAGACAAAATCTGTTAAACATCGCACAATGATTGGAAAAATGTTTAAACATGTCTAAATTTTGTTCAACGCTGTCAACAGGTATGGTTGAATTGATACCAGATTCCAGAACTTTCCGTGAGATCCAATCTAGTTACGGGCTGACAGGAGCTTTCAAAGACCGACCTATAGCTGAATGGCTGCAAAAATACAATCCAACTGGGATCAGCTATGAAAAGGTGAAAAAAGTTCTTTTCTGTTTTTTTATTAAATGCAGAAAAAATGAGGGGTTGTGATTTTTCTCGTGGGTTTGCACCAAAACTGCATGTTTGGCCGAGCATTTCGGGTTGGTACTTGGTGCTCGGCCGAGCATGCGTGAGGTGTTGTGACGTCACACACATATGACGCAACATTGATTGAGTTGTGACATTTTTTCTTCAAAACCAAAATGTTCTTAACTCTGTTCATTTTCGCGGCACACTTTTCCACAAAGTCCACAAACACACGATCTCTAAGGATGATGATTGCCTCGTATTCTGTCCATTTTTCTTCAATCTGCTTTACAATGTGTTGGTTTCCAATCCAAACATACACATAATACCTGAAGTAAACATCTGCCATGCTGTGACTTTGATGGAATTGTTGACTTCAGTGTAAATATCTGTCGAATACACAAATAGTTTGTATCGGCCATTCTTACGTTTTCCAATGATTGTCTCACCTCTTGTGAGTCTGTTATCCTTTACCGTTGCAATGCTATGAAACTGCCCCGATTTACTGTGAGGATCAAATGGCCTCATAAAAAAGAACGATAAGGAGATTCCCCTTATAAAGCCCTTCCGTCGTATGGGCTATGTTGTTTCCAGTTCAAATGTCCGAGAGCAGGCAGCGGGTATTCTCGTCATCCAAGACTGTCAGTGCGACAAAAATATATGGATGGGGTGTGCACATTAATATTTATGGCATGGGCGGAGGGGTGTTTGGTGTTAGAACACCCCCCTCAGCCAGTCCAGAGGTGTTGTGACGTCACACACATATGACGCAACATTGATTGAGTTGTGACATTTTTTCTTCAAAACCAAAATGTTCTTACTTCGACCGTTTGGAGAGATACGTTTATACCAGTGGTTCTCAAACTTTTTTAGCTTGCGGCACACTAGGGAACTATCTTTGTTTTCGCGGCACATTTTGCAAACAACTAACACGAAAAGTTGTTCAAATAAATTTATTTTGGTTTATTGCGACGAGGCTGCTTTTGGCAGCAAATCAAAACGATGTTCTAGTGTTGTCATACACCTCACATATCATCATCAAGATCCAAAAGTCTTTGCCGTTTTTAATATTGAGATGTGATATTTACTGCAATATTGTGGCATTCACACCATCAATGTACAAACTCTTCATTATTCTATCGCAATTAACAAAAAAAGGCGGTTGTTCGCAATCAATCTCATTATTGCTGTCCATAATTGATGAGTCATGCTAACACCTTGANAACTTTTTTAGCTTGCGGCACACTAGGGAACTCTGTTCATTTTCGCGGCACACTTTGACAACTAACACGAAAAGTTGTTCAAATAAATTTATTTTGCTTCGATGCGACGGGCGAGGCTGCTTTTGGCAGCAAATCAAAACGATGTTCTATAGTGTTGTCATACACCTCACATATCATCATCAAGCTCCAAAAGTCTCTGCCGTTTTTAATACTGAGATCTGATATTTACTGCAATATTGTGGCATTCGCACCATCAATGTACAACTCTTCATTATTCTATCGCAATTAACAAAAGAAGGCGTTTGTTCGCATTCAATCGCATTATTGCTCACTGGTTTATACGATGGCACTTGTTGATTACAGGGAGGAAACATTTGATGATCCTCGCGTCATAAGACTTGTTTGAACGTTTGCTAATAAGTATATAATGCTCAGTACAATGGCGCCCACTTACGGGGAGGCCGAGAGGCGCCCCCACCCCCCTCCCGCCGTTTTTTTTGAGGTTTGGTCAAGCCCACAATAAGCAGTTTTTCACGCACTTCATTGTTTCAAACTTTGTCTCACCAACGTAACATAAGTAGAACGGCCCACAAACACGTAACGTCACCACGAGCTTGCGATCTTGGACTTCGGTGTTCTATCATGTTTAAACCCGCGTGTGGCAAACAGACGATACAAGTGAGAAATGTTTGTTAACAACAAACTAAAAACATTATCGCCGAGTACTCTTGCTATCTGTTACACCCGTCATTTACATTATTGGAATTTTTAATAAGGAACGTTCATTTTACTGCATATGAGGTACCATTTGCTCCTACCCGAACCTAACTAAGCTGCGTAGGTAGATAAAATTTGTGATCCCATTTATTCAGTGGGTCTTTACCAACGTTTATTACGACACTACAAGTTTTGTTATGGAACACGTTGTGCCTTGTTTGTTTGCTAAAGCACAAGTTTGATTGTTGTCAAATGAAAGATTAAGCTTCTATCGCGAGTTAACCTATCAATAACGGGCTTTGAATGAGAGCTTGAAGCTGTTTGTCGACGACTAACGTTAACAAGAGCCATTTGTTTCTCGAGCGTTTACATCGCAATTTTCGTTCATACGTCTCAAACTGTGTTTCGTGAGAGCTTTCCATGGCTCAGTAGATTTTGGTCCAGCAAGAAGCTTTAAAAACAAAGTTACTCGGTGGCAAGTTTTCTACAACTGACAAAAAAGATTTGTTAATAAAGGGTTGATTGGATGGAAAAGTTGCGTATTATGGGCGTGAAGATTTTTTAACGCCCTTGTGTGTTAGTGGGTAGGGTTTAGTCAGAATGAAAGTGCCAAGAGAAATTCAGATGCTAATGTTTTCGAAAAGCCTTGTTTTGCGTTATATAGCAGAACTTAACTGAAAAGTGAGCGAGTATTTGGTTTAATTCCCGTGGCCTCACAGTCAAAGTACAGTGTTGTGAAAAAATTGGCACCATGACGATCCACTCGTGAAAAGTTTTTCATCGGATCGGCGAAAAGTTTTTATTCTTGCACTTGTGACAGAAAGCAGTATAGGCCTAAAATTTGTGTGGTATGGCACCTGGCAACTTCTCTTTGAGTGGACATTACCACATGTTTGTGGGGTTAATCTAACTGCAACTGTTGTCAGAAATTTAAATTTTTGTTTTGGACTCATTTTATCAGCAAACACAATTTTATTTACGGATATCTCATTGGCTACGACGTGAACAAAAACACTTGCAGTAAATTAAGTTCAAGTATGCTTTGAAACTTCAGGTACTCATCGGAAAAACTAACAGACTATAACAAATCACACACTTTTGTCAGAAAAGTCAAAAATTACACATTGCTAATTTGCCACATACACTCCCACATTGTACAGTTACATGTCCACAAACACACGATCTCTAATGATGATGATTGCCTCGTATTCTGTCCAGATTTCTTCAACCTGCTTTACAATGTGTTGGTTTCCAATCCAAACATACACATAATACCTGAAGTAAACATCTGCCATGGTTTGACTTTGATGGAACTGTTGGCTTCAGTGTAAATATCTGTCGAATACACAAATAGTTTGTATATCGAATATACAAATTTCTTACGTTTTCCAATGATTGTCTCACCTTTTGTGAATCTGTTATCCTTTTCCGTTGCAATGCTATGAAACTGCCCACGATTTAGTTTGAGGAGAAAAAGGACTCAGAAAAAAGAACAATAAAGGGGTTCCCCTTATAAAGCTATTTAGACCAATCTTCGTATGTTGTTTCCAGTTAGAACCTGGCGGCGTAGATGGTAGTCTCGTTATCTAAGACTGTCAGACCGTTTTCCCCACTTGGTGGACGGTATGTGGGGCTACTTGAAGTGCGACAAGAATATGTAAATAGGGTCTGCATATTAATGTTTTAATATGTCTATTTCAACTTCTGCCCATAAATACAAACTCGTATACCTGGTGCCTTACGTTTTTTTAATTTTTAAACATAGTATGACCGCAAAACTTTCGCTCGAGTTTAGTTGTTACGCACCGTTACCACCTCGCCTGCTAACAAATTCGGCGATTTTAAACGAAAGAAAAACGTTTGATGTCAATTTGTGGACTAACAATTATAAATGGTAGCGCTCATAAGTGTGCACATTGCACATGGACATGTCCAAATGTTTTTCTGTGGGTGGGTCAGAGTTCCGGTGTCAGTTTTTGTTTTAGAACACGAAACAGGCAAAATTAGAAGAATGATTAGTTTAACACATTTAATGCGATTCTAAATTCTTTGGATGAAGCTTCCAAAATTTGACCACGGTATTTTCTAAATCGTCCCATTCCACTTTTGCAAAACCTCCAGTACAAACTGATGTATTACAGGCGGTGGAAAATTTTACGTTGTCGTGTGCTGGATATTGCGTCGCTACATACGTACTTGGAATATGTGATCGACATAATGACAACATTATGCTAAGAAGAACTGGCTATCTTTTCCACATCGACTTTGCGAGGTTTCTTGGGCATGCTCAAATGTTCGGAAACATTAAACGGTTGGTTTTCATTTTTTGCTCTGACTTCTCTAATATTAGAAAATATTATTCTTATGTTACACTTTTCACAAAAAAAAAAATATTTTAAACTAAATTTTTTTTTAACTTTTTTGACGTTGCAGTGATCGCGCTCCTTTCGTTCTGACGTCAGACATGGCATACGTCATCAACGGCGGTGATCGACCGAGTTCCCAATTTCAAGACTTTGTCGACATCTGTTGTCGGGCTTTTAACATTGTGAGGAAACAATCCCACATTCTCATAAACCTTCTCTCATTGGTCAGTTCGAACTCAAACGATTGTTACGTCATAGTTGTTGTGTCTTTTAAATAACACCGTTGTTTTTTCAGATGCTGAACTGTGGCATTCCTGAGTTAAGCGGGAAATCGGATTTAAAATATGTTTATGATGCATTGAGGCCCAACGCGTCGGACACGGAGGCAACAACAATGTTTACAAAGTTTGTTAATTTTGTCTCTTGTCTTTAAATAAGTTAATAAAGTTCTAAACCTAAAGACAAATCTTCTGGGTCTCAAATATTTTGGTGAAGTTAATTTAGGCATCTACTTACACAGTTACAGAAAAATTTAACAGAGGTTTTCAAAAATCTGTTTTCAATTTTAAACCTTGTGACGTCACTATAGATACCACTATGACGTCAAACTTGTATTCCAGGTTGATTGACGCGAGTCTGTCATCGTCATTTACGCGTCTCAACTTTTTCATCCACAACCTGGCTCAGATGCGTTTCCACGGCAACGAGAGTGAGGAGGACCGCCGCACACTCTCGTTTGCCCCCCAACTCCGGGGGTACAAGGAAGAGGAGGGCCTTATCACCATGGCAACGGTGGTCGGGTACCAAAAGCGCTACTGTCCCGAGAAGTACTACGTGAGTTGTTGTGTAATAGTTTTGTTGCATAAACGTTGCAACATTCGACTGGGCAAGCTTATACTTTTTCAATACATTTCATATGAATTGTATTCTTGTTTTAACTTTCAGTAATACTCAATGTTTTGAGAGTTTTTAGAAACTTGTACATGGTGAATACATTGCACTGCTGATGAAATAAGCGATTGTCAAAACGTTTGTAATAAAATGTATTCACTAGATACGAATTTTCTGGCATTTATGCTGTAAATAATGCTACTCTTCATGTCCGTATTTTGTGCCATTTTAAGTCAGCATTCATCAATTCTCACTATGTGTTTTGTAGCTTTATTGTGTGAAAGTTACCCGTGAGAAGACTTCATTGCGGACAGTCGAATCTTACGTATTCCGAACGTTCGACGAATTCGAGGAACTCCACGAAAAACTCTCACATGCTTGTCAGAGTATGCCAAGGTACGGTCGGATCCCTTTTCAGAAAGGACTTTCCCTTTGTTCTGTTTTCTGTCTAACGTCGGTTTGTCACCCAGCTTTGGTCACAAAAGATATTTACACGTGATTGATTGGTACAGCGAACGTTTTTTGCCGCATTAGACCTATACACATCCAAAAATGTAACTTAAATATTGTGTGTATCTTAAGCTTAGTAACTAAGAGAACCACTGGTAAAATATTTGCTTTAACATGGTATATTGGCCTCTATGCCCAAGAACGTGGGACAAGCAAGCGAATTGTTTTGTGTTTTTTTTAATTTTTTCGATATTTTAGGTTGGTGACTTTTATTGGTCCAAGTTATCGGGTGTCAATGGTCGATTTATAGGCTGAAGTTTTCTCATTAAAAACCAGCATTATTTTTGACACCCATTTTTATGCCTTTCAGCTTTCCGGGCAGCCTCATCGTCGGCAGATCACAAGTGAAGCAAGTTGCTGATAGGAGAAAGGCAAAACTCAACACCTATCTTGCCGCACTACTTAAATCCAAACGCAACATTGCCATGGTATGCCGATATCGCCGTTTTTTAAAAGAAATTACACTGTATGCTGACATTGAACCGAGCCAGTACTAAGTGCGAAGTGTAGCCCATTTTGATATTACGCGCTCAACTGAAATCTACTGAACGTTTTGTACTAAAAGTTCAAACAAGTGCAGGTTTCGTCACACAAACGTATATGCTCGAGTACGGAGTATTAACATTAAGCACTTGGTGCTCGGCCAAACAGCCTGTGGTGGCTCAACCCTACTGCCAAAAAGCATGTGGTAGTCGTGCAGAAATCTCTATACCGGCGTGATATTCGAACCAATGCCCACGGAATAATGTTGAAGTGACTGACAGCGATCGGGCAAATCTCGTGTATTCAAATTCGCTTAGCATCTAGCCTTTCATCTCAGTATCTGATTCTCGAGGGTTCAGGCATCAGTCTTCAAACATTCTTGTTGACAACAGTGTATTATGCTTAAGACCTTACGAAAGGGTTGCATTTGTTTGTTACAGATCGACGTTTACTGGAAAAAAAGGTTGAATTTTGCGTCACAACTTTCATTTTTAAACGCTTAACTGGCAGTTTCGCCGTTAAGTTTATCGTAACACTTGAAACTAAAGTAATGCCAGGCCCGGGCACTTAGGTATAGTCTAGCCTCAGCTAATCCCAGATACTTTTGTGTTTCGTTTTTCACAGTAGGTTATTCACTCTATTACAGCACGATCTAGTTTACACTTTCTTTCATCCGATTCTCCGCGACGAAGAGAAAGAAGTGAAACCGAACGTGCGGACACCCGACGTGATTGGGGGCGAAATCAAGGTTTCTCTACATTACAAGAACAACGCCTTGTACATCATGATCATGCACTGCAAAAATCTGGTAAGGCGACATCTTGTTTGGATTTTAGTGGTAAGCTTACGGTCTACGCTTTTGACGAGCAAAACAATTGTGAGTGTTTCTTCACGAAACGGCCAATACGCGTCAAAATTTTCGTTCGACACCGTTTTTAACGCCAGTGGTCTCCGACATGGTGTGCACCATGCATCACCTCAAAATCTGGAATAATTCTGCATTTCCGGTACAGAATAACTTACTTACCAAAAACTAATTGAATTTTCCCACCACGGCGGAGAACGTGACGTCACACTTACAAAGTCCCTGAGGTCGCACAATTGGTCACGTATGTGTCCAGAGTTGTTGGAAATGCACGCACATTGGAACATGCACGCAAATATGTGACACACCCCCGCGCGTATGAAAATACGCTTTAAATAAACTGTACATCAACAAAGTAAAGGACACTCCGTTTCCGTAAAAAAAACATTTGGTTACTTTGCCTTTAATTTGACGTTTATCCGTGGCTGCACAGTCGCCTGTGAACGGCTCAGATCCGGACCCGTACGTGAAGACCTACCTTCTTCCCGACCCGGGTCACGTGACTAAGAAGAAGACGAAAGTTGCGAGGAAAACTCTGCACCCAACCTACAATGAAATGGTGAGCGGGCACTGATATACTGAGGTGCAAAACCACGAACTGTTGAATACTTTTACTAAGGAATTACAAGTATAGAACGTTTAAGCTTCTTCCATTGTAAAAAGCCGGAACACGATCGTCTCAAGCTGACCGATGAAACGTATGCTATTTTATGAATCTGACATCTTATTGTATGCGATGAGGATTCGCCACAATAAATAGTTGTGCAGGCAGCTCCCCTCACCCTTAAAACAATTTTACCTCATCTGGCTGCAATTTCTTAAAAGTTATTGGGATCCCAGCAGTTATTTAAAAATAAGTACCCATCAATGAAGGGCGATCAAGTAGTTTTCGCACTGATTTTTTCCTTTTGTTTAAAGCAGGTTTGTTCCTCCAGTTGTAATATCAGATTTCTTCAAATTTAGACACATGATAGGTGGATATCTGAAGTTGTGCTCCCTAGTCTTTGACA
>QXVZ01019304.1:0-17078 GCA_008931825.1 Phallusia fumigata | reverse complement strand
AACCTTTGCTCGCAAGGGTACCAAGAAAATGAAAACAATATGTGTCCTTTGCAAGAAACGAGAAATATTTAGTGAAATGTGTCAACTACTGTCAACCACAGAGCTCGTGCCAATATCCTTCAAAAATTGTCGTAGTTTCCGTTCGTGGTGTTGACGTTTTTGACGTAAAATTAGGTGGTTTGGGGTGTTGACAACATATTGATCAAATAAAACGATCCATTATGATCAAATTTGTGACAAATTTGATATTTCTATCCCACCAGGAAACCTTCAAGTACCTTTTTTTAAAAAAATATCGACTTTAAGTAACAAATTTTAGGAATGGAAAAATGCATCGAGACCTTTGGATGGAAGCATCGGTACTTTTTCTTAGTCAAGCATAACATCAAGAAAACTCAACTTATACCCGAGTTATAAAACAAAGCCATGGCTTTATACAGCAGCAGCCATCCTTCACATATAAAATCTTAACCACACAAGACCACTTCGAAGCCGTCACGGTGTTTTAAGCAATGGACGATGCTCCAACTGACTGTCGTGGATTTACGAGCGTACACGCGCCAGCAGTTCTCGTGCGAAGGTGAACAAAGTTACGACTCGCTGTGGGGACTTCGGTCTTTTTAGCTTATGTGGCGGCACTGGCGATCTTTTGACAAGCTTTGATCTTTATATTGACGGATTGCAATCCAGGTTTTGTCCAGGAAGTGTATACATGACTGTGGCGTTTATGGAATTTCATAAAGATTGTCGACTGTGTTAGAAAATGCTTGATAGTTTTGTCGGAACAGTTGTGGACAATTATGGTTGCATTGTCGGCCAAAAGCTTTTCAAGTGGTAAAATTTTAACAAAAACCTAAAGAAACTTCTGTGCACCCTTATTACAAGAAAAAATGTCCAAAAATAGCTAGCACTTGAGCCATTGGGACAAACCCAACTTAAATTGGCTTAAAATGCAAATGCACCTAGAAACCGACGCAAAAAATGCAAGACTTGCAAATACGAAACACCACCAACAGTCAACAGGTCCATATTCTGACGTCCACGAAAGCTTAGTTCAAACATCACATGACGTCTGACACTGCACAAAATGTAGAAGGCCGAAATGTGTGTAAACAGCTGCAATCCTATATAGCTGCATGTAAACTGATGGATGCGTGCATTGTAATGGGGAGACTTCCCTTGTGCATAAAATGCAACATCGGTTTTAGAACATGACATCATTGTTTTCGTCCGCACAGCGGAAGGCGTCAATCTTGGTTCATCAGGGTCGGATGAATGCAAACGCGCGAATGATGAAAAATTTGGGACTCAGCCACAGTCTGGACATTAATCAATGCGTGGAAATTACAACTCCACTCGAATTCGGTTTGGTTTTGTTCCAAAAGTTTTTGATAAATTTAGGAACACCATACACAAACTTAAAGAAGCGCAATTGAAAGCATAACAGACATAAAGCTTGAATATAGTGAACAGATTTTGATGCAAACGATTTAAAAATCGCTGTTGTTATCATCAGTGGATAGTGACAGGAATTTGATGAATTATAAAGCAGATTAAAATCTGGCTGTATGGATAGGGCAACCGCATTAAACTCTTGGGGGTTTAAATCCCTGTTCAACACATACAATAGAAGCACATGTGTCACATTAAATCAAACGTTGACTTCTTAAAAATGAGAAGTTGCCAAAAATTGCACGGTAAACAAATGTACGAACATAAATCAACGGGCCCAGTAAACTTTCAACCGCCAGTTGTGTCAAGTACAAAGAAGGTACAACGGGGCACCTTGCTTAAAAACGTAATGGCTTGGTTTTGTTGAAAAGCATCACAACATTCCACAGAATACTTTGTCACAAAGAAGAAGAATTTGTGACGTAGTTTCTTGAGAGCGGCGCACGAAAGTCGTTGAAATCCTCACAAAAGATCGACGAAGTGTCACACAAGGAAATTTTCATTTTGCTTGGTTTTTCATACGACCCCGAGAGGAATTGGAAACTTTTATGACAAAGACCGAATTGCACACAAAATTTTAAACATTGAAGTTGTGCTTTTTAAATCTTTGTTTTTCAATAGCTAACAATGGTGTCTGGACATTTCTTACAACGTACAAGTTTAAGTATGTCGTTTAAAATCAAAAATATAGTTTGACTGGGGCCCAATAAAGCATTAGTAAGCAAAAAATTTGGGGATATAACATGAGTAGGCAAAATTTGAGCAGTTTTTGTCTTTTCATTGAGTAGCCACTTTGGTTTACGACTTGATGTCGCCTAAAAAATGTCAGCTCTCTGAATCTGATTTCACGAAAGAAAAAAAACTCAGGGAGAAAAATAAAGGCAGAACACAAGGGGAGANTGGTTTTTCATACGACCCCGAGAGGAATTGGAAACTTTTATGACAAAGACCGAATTGCACACAAAATTTTAAACATTGAAGTTGTGCTTTTTAAATCTTTGTTTTTCAATAGCTAACAATGGTGTCTGGACATTTCTTACAACGTACAAGTTTAAGTATGTCGTTTAAAATCAAAAATATAGTTTGACTGGGGCCCAATAAAGCATTAGTAAGCAAAAAATTTGGGGATATAACATGAGTAGGCAAAATTTGAGCAGTTTTTGTCTTTTCATTGAGTAGCCACTTTGGTTTACGACTTGATGTCGCCTAAAAAATGTCAGCTCTCTGAATCTGATTTCACGAAAGAAAAAAAACTCAGGGAGAAAAATAAAGGCAGAACACAAGGGGAGAAACAAGATACATCACAAAATAACGGGAGACGTTCACCTGCGTGACATCACAACAGCACCATTGTGACAACATAAAAGCCCGTACACCGCGTATTTTGTACCGCCAGTGACTTGGGGGTTGCCGTTTACCCAAAGTCGTAAACCTGGCGTCCTTGCCCCCGGAACGGTAACTTTTAAAGGGTGTGTTAAGCTATGCGTGTAGTTAGTTAGTCTAGTTTATGAATTCGCCACTAAACGATGCAAAGAATGAAACTGAGTGTAAACTTACAAACCGAAATACATTTTTTTACAAAACTATAGCACGAAATATTTAAATCACTAAAAAATTGATTTGGAGGTAAAAGTAAGTCATTTGTTTTGATTTTTTATAAAATGACATAACTTGCCAACTGCCGATATCTTTCACAACTTAAGATCGGCCAGTTCATCGGAATTCCTAAAGCCGTGAATTGTAACCGAGTTAATTGCTTGAGATAAGTTGACACGACAGAAAAGAGTTGTCCTAAAATGTCAACAATCGTAAACCCGTTGCATCGCAAAGAACCAAGATCAGATAAGAAGATTTTCCCATTACATCAACCGGAAAAATTGTCACAAAGTCAGAGTGGGAACATCAGGAACACGAAAAATTCACATCGCACAAAGTTCCCACGTGTACATCATCACAACATTACGTAATCAGGGCGCGGCCCAATGCAGTGTAGATACGCATTGAATTGCGCAAATGCCGATGACCCTTCAAACGGTAATCGAGGAAATAGTTGCTGTACCGGCATTGCATTCACGATTCGAGTATTGGAAAAATCCCAAGTGAACAAAATCGAAAACGGACCAGTGGTTTAAATACAAAATATTTGTTTTGCCCTAGTATCACCGCCTTGCGTTCGAAAGGCTTATTGGTTTGGAATTCTGCTGGGTCTTCCAGTTACTTTAGCAAAACAATAGGCCTAACAAATATAGCATTCGAGAATTAGCGGAACTAGACGCAGAATCGACGGCCTACGCGTAATGAAAATTTAAAATAAAATTTTAATTTCTAAAATAAAAACATTGTGAATACATTGTAATGCAAACGTTTCAATATTCGCTGTTGTCATCATCAACGCAATGACACAAGCTTGCTGGCATATATGTTTTCAATAGAATTACTCTTCAAGTTCATGTATTTTGTTTCTAAATTTACACTGTTTGAAAAAAACTGGGTCAAGAATATTTAACCAGTCACCACCACCAAAGCGACCACAAACTTTTTTAATGTAAATATAGACAACTGGAGAAGACAAGAAGGCTCTCAACATTCCAAGAGCAAAAGTGCTTCTGTCCAGTGCAGAGGTGCAGAGGATCCTCGAAGTCGCTTTGTTTTCATTTCCACCCAGCAGAGCGTGCTGGGCGGAAACCAACATTTTCTCCCCCTATTGCCCAGTGCAGCTTCTGCATTTGAGTAGACTGTGCAGAGGTCAAGGGTCATGGAAACATAGCGTCATGTGACCTCTCTATGTAAGGTTCGATTCAAGTTCGAATGTGTGTGACGTCGTGGAAATGCTTGGGGTGCTCTGTTGTTATTGCGGTGCTTGGTAAATACGTGTTGCGTGAATATTTACGTTCTTGTAAAAACATGATTTGTTGGTTGCTGATGCTTTTGTATAAAGAAGTTTGCTGTTAAAACACAAAGCAGATAAATAAAAATTGTTGTTCGCCCCTGTACGTTACAAACAGCTACAATAAATCAAACATCCGATCGTTTGACACAAACGCTTGGATAAATCAATCCAGTTTCCATAACTATTCGGTACAGATCACAACAGTTTAAACAGCTAAAAATTTCACAACAGCAACTTGTCAAGTTGNCCGTTATGTGGTAAAGGTCAACTGCAGTGCATAGAAAGGTGATTTTAAATAATACATCAAATCTGGTTGCTAGCAGGTTCGCTTGGGGATTTTTCTTGGTATTTTAACTTACTGAATGTGTTCGTCTAGACTGGTGGTTCTCAAACTGGGTGCCGCGAAATAATGAATTTTGCAGAGTGCAACTGGAGACTAAAACGGAGCAGACTGGTAGGGTAATGACGAAATGCGGGTGTGCATGACTACTCTAGAATTTCGTTTTGATTTTATTTGTTACCAAAAGCAGCCTTAGCCATCACATTTCAGATGTAAAAAAATTTCGTTAAATAACTTTTTGTGTTTTAGCCTGCAAAGTGTGCTTCGAAAAAAGATGGTGTGTCTGCGTGTCACAAAACTAAAAATTTTAACAACCATTACTCATTTGCACACAGTCCAATACGCAAATTCAAACCTTACGTGTTTTAACCAACTTTCAGTCCAGTTCCGTTTAATATTTCAACAACTTTATTTACCTGATACCGGTGGTGATGGAAGGTTGATGACGTGTTGTGGTTTAATGAACCGCTTGATCTGGAATCTGAACTGTTCAGACTGTGAAAGAAATACAAATTCAGTGTTATTCGCAGAACCCCGCATGCGTTGTGCTGGAAACATGCCAAAAAAAGTTCCCTTGGAATGTGACCCTGATGCTAAATCACGTGGTCAAAAGGTGATTCTGTCGTTTCAAACGAACAGTGCCTACGTTTTATAAAAATTAAGAACATATCAAGTCTATGGACAAAATACACATGAAATTTCGAAAAAAAACCAGCCAGGTTGCTAAAACAGAGGTTAAGAAGACAATTATGTCGATTTTAGTGCCAGAAAACTATTGCATAAGAATTCGGAATATTTCTTAAGCTGCTATTTAATCGTTTCTTTTAGAGCAAGAAAACATAGTTTCTTCGATATTTCATACATCAAGTGAAAAAGGGTTTTTTAGGACCTCAAAGACGACAATCTCAAATTAAACGCAATTTTGCTTGGCCTCATTTTAGCTAGCACATGAAAACATCCAGCTTTAATACAACAAGTGAATGCATGTTAAGGACATGGTGTGACACCGCAATGTACATGTTGACAGCGTTTTGATGTGTAGCCGCAATTTCACCTGCAGAGAGAGGATTTCCTGCTTCCGCTGAGACCCGGTGAAGCTGGTGGGCTCGACCCGTTGAAAGAACCGAAACCACCGTTGTTTAAGTTTGTCCCATCCTGTAACGGAGACATCTGGTTACTACTGGTGTACATGAAGTTAATTTCAATTCGTAACTTTAATATTCCGGTTTTGTTAAAAACTTTTAAATAACCATATCGCTAATTTTCCTTGAGAAAAAAACTGCACAAATATGAGAATTTTTACAATTTAGACAACTAAACCCTAAATGCAAGAGACCCCAAACCTCACTGTAAGCCGTAAATTGAAGTTAACTTGTTACAAACCCGCGCAAACAAGTTAGTCGTGTTCTTGCACTAAATAAAACTGTGTTCCGCAACCTTTTTCACTAGCGTCACACTTCTAAACTTTCAAAATTGGGCGGCACTCTTCAGCCTGCGTTTTGCGTCAGGACATTCTTTCGAAGACAGTAATTTGTATGATGACGTTATAAAATATCATAAATGCACGCTGGGTATTCTAACTATAGTTTGGCTTAACGATATACCAAACTATTGTAGCGTTCAAATTTGCCAAGGATAAAATGTTCTTGTTTTTTAAAAAGTTTCCACACCGTTTGCGCAGCACTGTGATAAACCTACGGTCACATTAGAAACATTTTTACTGAATCATTTTCCCACAAGATCACTCACAGGTAAAGGTGAGTTTGGAGCTTGGCTGTTGATGCAAACGAAGTCTTGAACGAGCTGATCGGTGGAAGTTGGGAGTTGTTTCGGATTTCTGCAAAGTCTCGTGACATCGCTTCCCAACTCATGAAGGTGGCTCACTTCGTTCATCATCGAAATCTGGAAATCCTGCAAAAAATGACAGTGGAGTTTTAGGTTACGAAGTTCTATGACTTTTTACTGGTAATGACGTCTTTGAGTTATTTTTGATGTGAAAAGTGGAGATAAAAAATAAACAAAGCAAGTTTAAAGAACCAGTTTTGATACACTTGCTTGTCCAGTAAATTAAGTTTGGTTTAAACATTAAAAATGTCAGAAACTAATCCTGGTATTGTTATTTCAACTGTGGAATTTCAAAGCAGTTTTGATTTAAATGGAATTGCCATACGTGAAATGTTTTTTGGTTTTTAGTGACATTTTACCTCAAATCGTAGACTTAAAAAACATTTTAGGTGTTATGTAAAATTTATTTTTTTAAATACGTAAATTAGCACTAAGGCACTTATTACAAGGTGACGAGCTACGATTAAAGGTCAACAAAAAAAGGTTTGAATTTCGTCCAAAGGTCAAATGAAGTTAATCCGAAAACGGCGTTGAAAAACAAAGCAGATCCAATCAAGGCGTCTTACCGACACACGAGACACAAAAACATGAACATGGAAGAGAAAAATAACGTCATTAAATCGATGAGCGACATGTATAGGATTACAACAAGTTACGAGAGGTTGCTGTACACCAAGCACATTTATGACAACCTTAAGCTTCGATCCACGCTCAAGCCTATTTAAGGGCAGTAGGTTTATGAATGTGCAGCAGGGATTTGTCAAATGTTTGTGTCCAAAACAATAACGGCGCCGGCAGAAGCTTATCGTGTGATCACGTGACCACATGGCATCAACATTACACAGAAATCGTATTACTGGAAGACAGTGAACTCGTTGTTTGCGTCGTTCAAGCAGGCTTGTTTTTTTTCATCAAATGTAGCAATAAATTGTGTTAATGGGTTATAGAAACCTCATGTGCAAACCAACAAGTTTATGTGCACCAAAAATGTGGCTGCATTTTCTTCGTATGTTAAAAAAATTCAACATTTATGGTATGTTAAGTCTTTACCACAAAAAGTTGCTTTTTATTCAGGCAATTAAGTATGATAACGAGATAAAACTAAAAAGTTTTAATATTGAGCAAATATTCTAGTAAATATATATTCAACTCCAACACACCTTTACTGGCCTAATGTGAAACTTGAGGCAAGAAAATTGTTTGTTTTTGACACAAAGTTTGCCAAATTTAACAAAGACTTTCGTTACCAGCGTTAAATAAATCTATTTACTTTACAAAACTTCAATGGGCATGCCTAAGGGCAGACGCCTTTACACTGGATTATTTGATCAGAGCAAAATTATTCTTTCAGCACGATAAAAGTCAACAAAAGAATTTGGTGAATCATGTTTGGATTAAATTTTATCACTAAGCTTACAGGTATGGGTAAAATGAATACGGTTATGGTGAAGCTGCCACCCACATATGGTACAAGCCAGGTATGTTAATGGCTATGTAATAAAAAGCATTGGTTATGAATCAGCAAAGTCTATGGCAATGACCATATAAGGTGAAACAGTGGATTGTTTGTTATGAATCAGCAAATATTTAGCAATGTTATTGACCTTCAAGAAATTCAATTATATGACTCAAATGTGAATAGGATTTCTTGTAATGGTGACATCAAATTTTAGCAAAACTTTGAAAAAAGTTGGTTCTCAGTAGACTTAAAAAGTCATTCTTACAAAATTTTTAAGAACTATACCAATACTTTTTCTTGATAATGCCAATAATTTGTTGTGTAAGTGGCATGTACTTATAAAAAAATACATAGAAGTAATCGGTTGCCTTCTTCAAAAAACAACAATAGTTTTGTAGCTAACTAATAATAGACCAGTTAACATGAAATATTTGATAGAATTTTAAAACATTACACATTGTCCAGACAGACGACGAGACAGTACACAGCAATAATAGCTGACTGTCAAAGTTTGTTGAGCGCAAAGTCTAGCACATCGCTCGACACCAAAGTTTAACAACCTAATGCCATTAAGCCGTTAATTGTTAACTTTGACAAAAATGATCGATAGTTTGTTGGTGTTTGGCAAACATCGAAATATCACATTTTATGGCAGTTATATGAGAATATCATAATGTAGAAAAAACAAGGTCATTTTCCGGAAGTCAAGGTTGAAAAATAGGACCAAAACATATAAACCAACATTAGAGAGCAACAACTTTTCAAAGAGAGCAACACTTTTTTTTAGTTTACATTGTTGCAAACTGCATATCAGAAAAAATGTTTTATTTTCCTGTCTACTGAATTATCTGTTTTAGGGCAACTTTGAAATGACTTTACTTTTAAAAGTACAAACAGCTAATTTGGATTTGCACATTATCCAATCTATCATGATGGTAGTTGCCTAATATGTTTACCACATATTCAAAGCCAGCTTGCCATGTCAACTGTCAATCAATCATCATCTTAATTACAGGTGTTATTTTCAATTATGCCAACTTATTCTTGGAAACAACATGCAGTAAGGCATGAAATGCTAGACCTATAAAATTATGCCACAAAGCATATGAACAGACGCATCTGAGACTTCAAATGCGGCCAGTCCAATGGACCTGATGTGTAATTAAAGCAGAAAAGCACTTCAGAGTTCAAATGTGGATTTTCGATTGGCATTTAATAAGCGTGTTTGGCTCTGGGTGAATGCCTGTGGTTTAATACCACCTACAATGCTGTTGCCAGGTTACAAAAGTGATGACGCCAAAAAAGGTGTTGTGATGTGGAATGAATTGCTTTGCGAAAAAACAAAGATCGCTTAGAAAACTGGATTTTGGGTTTTAACAGTAAATAACTTTATTTGTTATTACATTTATAGCATACTTAAGTTGTTCAAAGTTTAAATAGTTTGTTCCAATAAATAATATGCTGGCAGTATATTTGTATTCGGAAGAGTAATTGTCCTAAAGATTAAAAACTCTCCAAAAATATTCAAATGGTTCTCTTACCAGTACGGGGGCAAGAGAGTTTGCAAATAGACAGACCCTCGTCCTTTCTTCGACGAGCAAATTCCTAAGTGCTGATTTCTCTGTTTCTTCGAGCGTGGTGAGGCGCTCGGTGACGTCGTGCATGGCTGAATTCAGCTGGAACTGAATATCAGGTTTGCTGCCTGCATGAAAAAAATGCTGGGTGGGTGAACTGGGTTCAATAGGAATTCAAGGGCAAATAAAATGAATATAAAAAACTCTAAATAAGCCAGTTACAGGTTATACAGCTCCTAATATTTACAAACATATACTTTTTGTTTTATACAGTTAGGTTTTTGCTATAAAAAGTAGAGAATTTTAGCACAGAAAAACTTTGCCCAAAACCTGAAGAGAAATGCCGCATATGTCTGTTTAATCTGCTTTTTTCAACATAAAGTTTTTATTTTACAAACTTTATCTGGTATTACTAGGGATTTTTTAAATCAACTGGAAAAATGACTGGCAAAACTGCTGTCTGTGTGGGGGATTATGGACAGGATTACAGATTCTGTGAAAAAGCAAACTAATATCAGTGCACTAAATGTAAATGAGTTTAAAGTTGTGTAATTCCCATGCATTCAACCCGATTATGCATCTTAAATACCTACAGTAAGTCTGTGAGGCGAAATACAAGAATGCAGTTATCAGTGATTAACTGTGGTTAAGGTTGAGTTAACGGAGTAGTCGATCATTACATTTGAGAAAAGCACAAAGCAAAAATACACATCAATGTTTGTCACATGTTTTGAAAAGGGAAGGATGTACCAACAGGATGGAAGTGTTGCGAAAGAGCACACCGACGTGAATAACATCTTTTGCACTTCAAAGTAAACTAGGCCAAACTTTCATGACAAAAACATTTAATTTAACCGTTGTTTTTTTCTCTTTGAAGATACCAGTGTTGTAAAATGTAAAAAAACATTAAATATGTTGGTACATAAATTCTTTTCCAAAAACAAATATTACCAGACAAGTCAATGTTTAGAAAAAATATTCAAATTAAAATAGATTTACAGGAACTGACTAAATCCTCACAAAATAAAATCAAACATTTCCATATGCCCGAGGCTATGAACAAAAATCTATATTTATATGTTTGTTTAAAATTGGTTTATGTAATTTAATTAACTTAACATTCTTTTACCTTTTCTGGCCTTCTTTTGTAGTCTCAAGGTGTCGCCATTGCGCTTTTTAATATCGTGCATTGCTTTCTTGTATTCTGAACACAAAATTTTCATGTAACAATCAAACAATAGTGGACAAGAATAGTTTGATTGTCAGCTAATATACTAACAAAGGAATTACATGTGGTTGCTCAAACATGATAGGGTATTGTTTTTAACTTATGTAGTTCCGAAGTATTATATTTCTGGTTGTTTTTTACCATATATGACACAATAAGAAACACCCAAAAATATACTTTTAATCGATGATGTTATAAAAGCAGGTACATGGTTTACCTTTGGCATGATCTTTTTCTAACTGATTGGCAACTTTTTTCCATTCTTCTAATCTGTCTTGTATTGGCGTAATAAGGTTCTCCAGCAGAGAACTAAAAAAGTAAGAATTGTCAACCTACTGAACGTTGGAAGGTGTGATTAATGTTTATTTTTGTTTTAGGTTGACTGTGGCATGTTATTAAGGCTGATTGCCAGTATATAAACTTTTAAATGTAAAAAAGCAGCATTAAAGTCAATAACAAATTTATTTTGCAAATAGTTTTGCCTACTTTGTAAACTGCTTCAGTTTATTTTCCACCATCTTTTGCCTCACACATATTCTCGTCAGTGCACTGCCGATGTCTTTAGTTGAACCTACATGGAAAAAAAGACAAAAAAAAGGTTTAGGATGGTAAAAATGTTAACAACTATCCAAAGAACTAAGCAGATAGCATAGGGTACAAAAACCCTAGCAAACCAGCAACAGCTGGCCAGGCTGATACTTCCTATGAAAACTGATCGCAATTTTCCTGTTGTTGTGACTCTGGTAACGTTGGTCATTATCCCTGCATTAACAACTTAGCACATAGACATGGCAAATTTAACAGGTTTTCTAAGTTAGATATTTTGAATTTTATAAAACAGCAATATTATGAAGAATTAAATTCAACTTTTTGGATATGTTTTGATAGCATGATTTTCAACAATATTTACAACAAAAAACACTTCATAATGAGGCAGGAAAAAGGCCAAGACAATTTAACTGTAATACTTGAAAACGAAATGCATGTGTTATTTAAAAAGAAACTAATGGAAACTTGTCCATACCAAACTATGGATAGCATCCAAGGCAATCCCCGTTTCCAAATGTTGCAATTAAGCAACACACAAAGGTCACACACAAACTGTTGTGGCCGGGGGTCAAAGTTCGTAGGTTAAACGCGGCGGCTATTACTGGACAAAGTGCGACATACGGTAATTATTAAAACCACGGCGACTAGGGACCTGAAGTCGGCAATGTCAATTAACGGCACCGGTTTAATCCTCAACCCAGAGAGCGCCGGGTTTTGGGAGAAGATGGCCTGTAGTGCAAGTAGGTCACAAGCAGCAACAATTCGTGCATGAAGGGCGATTTTGCACGCTTGTGTGAGCTAATCCCAGTTTCAAGTAGAAACTAGCCAATCCGGACCACTACAGTAAGGCTTACTAACTTTCCCCTAGGGATAAAAGAGCAGTGTTGGAACAGGGCGGACACGTTTGTAGGGAACAGGTAAAGGGCGATGGGAAGCATTTGATTGATCTTATTGATTTGGTGGATCTATACACATGAGGGCGGTTCGCTTTTATCGAGCACTGCTGTAAAAATCTGCCATTGTCCGATCACGAAGTTCGAATTTAGGAAAATATTAAAAGATTGAAGCAATGTTTTGAAAGGGTTTTGCTTTAAAAATATCAAAATGAAGGGGTTAGAAGAAAGTGCAGCAAGACCAACGACACAGAGCATAGCTGATGCTTTGGAAAACCTGGGCATAAATGTAACAACAAACGTTGCCAAAACCCTAACCAACATTTCACGCACAATATACAGCGCGTTAACAAGATAAAACTAAGAAATCCAAACAAAAACAGCTGCTCTGTTTTGGCACCAACTCATCGAAAAATATCCGCAATTAGCCCAAAATGTAATTGCTTTACGATTTTCAATCGACGTTGTCAGCAAAATGCATGAACAATTTGACGTACAATGCAAACCAAGTACCAAATTAAGTTATTTGGAAACGGGATAGCCAAGGCACCGGATGTTCACAAAAAATGCGGTTTCCATGAACGATTACGTCACAGCGGCTCAAGGAACAATGAATCAGCCCCTTAAACTATTCAGCGAACCCTAAAGAGGCGATCTTTACAGTCTACAAATGATGGCCACCTCTATGTGTTAAAGTGTTGTCGGGTGCAGACAATTTGACGGGTTTACGAGTAGATGACAGGTATTACATTGAAAGGCCTATCAACCCAAGGTGGTAGTTTACGACTCTACCACGAATGTTGGTGGTCTTCATTCAAGGTCGCGATTTCAAGGTCGTTTAGGTTCCTGATAAACATGATCAAATGTAGAAGGGTTAAAGTTATATATTTAACAAACAATAGTCCCATTGTAGAACGCCTGTATTTAGGTAACGCACACATTTATTTTTCCAAATTTGTGCTGCAACATTACTAGTGTTCAAAATACGACTGTATGATACGCCTGCGTAAAATGAAAAGTCACTTCAGTTACTTACGATCATAACCAATAATTAAACCATCCTTTTTATTGCACATTTTTATCAACAAAAACGCATTTGCCTATTTTGATGTACAAAACAGGAAAACCAACAACAAGGGCCTGACTGTTTACATCAACACATGCACCGAAGCCTGGTAAACCGACGTAGGTCGTACGCCAAACTCCCATATCAGAACCACAAACAGTTCAATCAACTTCACGATCTGTTATCATAAACCGTCAAAGTCAAGACGCACGATAGCAGGGATGGGCGACACAGTACAAAAGCCAGACATCAGATGGACACTATGGTTTTTTATACCACCAAAATTTCTTATACTTTCAACGAGTTTGGTTGTTCCTTCTATGAAGCTTCAATTGTGCGCATTTTTATCCTTTAACTAATTAGTCTTTTGTACTGTTATCATTTATATGATATATGTCGATTACAATTGCGTCAAGGATTGGTCAAAAATTTGTTGATGAAAAAGAATTTTGTCGAGACGCAGTGACATCATTTTTCATGTTTGGAAAACGTAAGAGTCAATCGGCTATTGCGTACACGGCAGGAGGAAAGCGTCTATCCTTCATGTTAATTGTTAAATACAGACGGTTTAAAGGGTAGTTCCCCGCAAAAAGGAAACTGCCCGAAAGTTACTGTAATCTAAAAAACTGTTGTGGAAAGGAAAGCAAGCTCTAAACACCTAAGGTCTAAGTCTCCTTTTTAACGTTTGTGTTGACTTGAAAACAGTTATGCCAAAATCCAGCGTGAATACGAAAAAATATCTGCAGGATTTGACAACTAAAAGGTTTCACTAACTGCTATTGGCAAGTATAGCGAAAGACGTTGAAGTAGATGACCTTGTTTCGTGTCAATCACCTCACACAACAACTCCTTCATGCTGTCGAAGTTTATCGCATTAGCGAAAGTGTCATGACCCTACACGAGCGATCAATAAACAATTCGAATTTCTCACCAGTAACACGTCAACATTACGTATCACTCATCCACTAAGCACGTCAACATTACGTATCACTCATCCACTAAGCACGTCAACATAACGTATCGCTTATCCAGTTAGTGTTAATCCTGTATTAACACGATTTGCGGATTATGTGTTATTAGAAAGGTGTTGATACGATGGAAACTAGATGTCTAAACCTTTGCTCGCAAGGGTACCAAGAAAATAAAAACAATATGTGTCCTTTGCAAGAAACAGGAAATATTTAGTGAAATGTGTCAACCACTGTCAACCACAGAGCTCGTGCCAATATCCTTTCAAATTGTCGTAGTTTCCGTTCGTGGTGTTTACGTTTTTGACGTAAAATTATGGCGGTTTTGGGTGTTGACGNGGTGTTGATACGATGGAAACTAGATGTCTAAACCTTTGCTCGCAAGGGTACCAAGAAAATAAAAACAATATGTGTCCTTTGCAAGAAACAGGAAATATTTAGTGAAATGTGTCAACCACTGTCAACCACAGAGCTCGTGCCAATATCCTTTCAAATTGTCGTAGTTTCCGTTCGTGGTGTTTACGTTTTTGACGTAAAATTATGGCGGTTTTGGGTGTTGACGACATATTGATCATATAAAACGATCCATTATGATCAAATTTGTGACAAATTTGATATTTTCATCCCACCAGGAATCCTTCAAGCACCTTTTTTTTAAAAAAAAATGTGGACTTCAAGTAACAAATTTTAGGAATGAAAAAATGCATCGAGACCTTTGGATGGAAGCATCGGTACTTTTTTTAGTCAAGCATAACATCAAGAAAACTCAACTTATACCCGAGTTATAAAACAAAGCCATGGCTTTATACAGCAGCAGCAGCCATCCTTCACATATAAAATCTTAACCACACAAGACCACTTCGAAGCCGTCACGGTGTTTTAAGCAATGGACGATACTCCAACTGACTGTCGTGGATTTACGAGCGTACACGCGCCAGCAGTTCTCGTGCGAAGGTGAACAAAGTTGCGACTCGCTGTGGGGACTTCGGTCTTTTTAGCTTATGTAGCGGCACTGGCGATCTTTTGACAAGCTTTGATCTTCATATTGACGGATTGCAATCCAGGTTTTGTCCAGGAAGTGTATACATAAATGTGGCGTTTATGGAATGTCATAAAGATGGTCGACTGTGTTAGAAAATGGTTGATAGTTTCGTCGGAACAATTGTGGACAATTTTGCATTGTCGGCCAAAAGCTTTAGAAGTGGTAAATTTTAACAAAAACTAAAAGAAACTTCTGTGCACCCTTATGACAAGAAAAAATGTCCAAAAATAGCTAGCACTTGAGCCATTGGGACAAACCCAACTTAAATTGGCTTAAAATGCAAATGCACCTTAAAACCGACGCAAAAAATGCAAGACTTGCAAATACGAAACACCGCCAACAGTCAACAAGTCCATATTCTGACGTCCACGAAAGCTTAGTTCAAACATCACATGACGTCTGACACTGCACAAAATGCCGAAATGTGTGTAAACAGCTGCAATCCTATATAGCTGCATGTAAACTGATGGATGCGTGCATTGTAATGGGGAGACTTCCCTTGTGCATAAAATGTACCATCGGTTTTAGAACATGACATCATTGTTTTCGTCCGCACAGCGGAAGGCGTCAATCTTGGTTCATCAGGGTCGGATGAATACAAACGCGCGAATGATGAAAAATTTGGGACTCAGTCACAGTCTGGACATTAATCAATGCGTGGAAATTACAACTCCACTCGAATTCGGTTTGGTTTTGTTCCAAAAGTTTTTGATAAATTTAGAAACACCATACACAAACTTAAAGAAGCGCAATTGAAAGCATAACAGACATAAAGCTTGAATATAGTGAATACATTGTGATGCAAACGATTCAATAATCGCTGTTGTCATCATCAGTGGATAGTGACAGGAATTTGATGAATTATAACGCAGATTAAAAGCTGGCTGTATGGATAGGGCAACCGCGTTAAACTCTTGGGGGTTTAAATCCCTGTTCAACACATACAATAGAAGCACATATGTCACATTAAATCAAACGTTGACTGCTTAGAAAATGAGAATTTGCCAAAACTTGCCAGTCGGAATTCAGCATGTCAGACTTTTTAACTATAACTTTTTTCCAACTATCCATGCACAGTAAACAAATGTACGAACAAAAACCAACAGGCCCAGTATAAACTTTAACCGCCAGTTGTGTCAAGTACAAAGAAGGTACAACGGGGCACCTTGCTTAAAAACGTAATGGCTTGGTTTTGTTGAAAAGCATCACAACATTCCACAGAATACTTTGTCACAAAGAAGAAGAATTTGTGACGTAGTTTCTTGAGAGCGGCGCACGAAAGTCGTTGAAATCCCCACAAAAGATCGACGAAGTTTCACACAAGGAAATGTTCGTGTTACTTTGTTTTTCATGCGATCCCGTAATTTGTGAGTTTGCCGAGAGGAATTGGAAACTTTTATGACGAAGACGGAAAATTTTAAGTTGTGCTTTTTAAATCTTTGTTTTTCAATAGCCAACAGTGGTGTCTGGGCCTTTCTTATAACGTACAAGTTTAAGTATGTCGTTCAAAATCAAAAATATAGTTTGAATGTGGCCCAATAAAGCAAAAAAAGCAAGTAAGCAAAAAATTTGGGGGTATAACACGAGTGGGCAAAATTTGAGCAATTTTTGTCTTTTCATTGAGTAGGCACTTTGGTTTACGACTTGATGTCGCCTAAAAATGTCAGCTCCCTGAATCTGATTTCGCGAAAGAAAAAAAACTCAGGGAGAAAAATAAAGACAGAACACCAGGGGAGTAACCTGATACATCACAAAATAACGGGAGACGTTCA